>JANHGN010020272.1:10084-35709 GCA_024605025.1 Megaceryle maxima | reverse complement strand
CCCACAAGCTTTCAACTCCCTCTTCATTGCCCCCCAGGGAGAGCTCAATACATTCCAGTTGCTCTCTCACATAAAGAGCAACTCCACCACCTCGCCTTGCTAGCCTATCTTTCCTAAAAAGGACATAGTCACCATGCATCCCACCTCTCCCAACTGTCAGGAGCAGACCAGGTGCCATATAAACTTCCCCATTATCAAAGAACCCACAATTCCAAAGGTGGCACCAGTCTCTGAGCCACATATTAATCAGGTGTGTTTTCCACCCTCTTTCAGTGTTTTTCCCTACCACTTGAGGGATTGATGAAAACACTACCTGAGCACCCAACCCTTCAATTAGTTGCACCAGTACCTTGAAGTCCTTTTTGACTCCCTTTAGATTTCTCTCGACAGCCTCATCATTACCAGCCTGGTTAACTAACAAAGGGTAATAACCAGAGGGCTGCACAAGAGCAGCAACCTTCCTTTTAGTATCTCTAATCTGAGCCCCAGGGAGGCAGCAGACCTCCCTGTGGGATGGGTCTGGTCAACAAATGGGCCCCTCCATTCCCCTCAGAAGAGAGTCACCCACTACAATTATCCTCCTTTCTTCTTAATTGAAGAAGTCGTAAGACGTGGGGGGTGAGTGACAAGCTGTGGGTGACTCACCAGATGGATCCTTGTTTCCATCTTCATTCAGCTGGACATCAAGTTCCAAAGTCCCGTACCTATTGTACAACCGCAACTGGGAAGGTGAGAGGGACGGAGGTTTTCACTTGCTTCTCTGAGGAGGTACCACTCTCCATTCCCCCTTTTCCCTTATGACCCCTCCTTCTGACTGGTGACAGGAGGGGAGGGGTCCTCCACTTCTTGTAGAGCCTCTTCCTGCTGTCTTTGCCAATCTATCTCACTTTCACACTTTCTGATCCTTCTCAATCTTTCTACCTCCTCTTTCAGTTCAACCACCTTCCTGAGCAGGTCATTTATTTGATCACACTGCACACATGTGGTGTCTCTGACTCCCTCTGGTTCAAGTCCCAGGCTCAGGCATTTGCTGCAGGCAGAGACCTGCACAGCTGCCTGTTTGTGCAGGACCTCTGTCTGAGTTCCCACATTCTTCTTCACTGTGGCTCTTGGCCATGTTGTGACCATGATCACACAAAACTCAGATATAAAATGTTGTCATAACTTGCAAATATGTAGAATTTTTTTACTTTCTGCATCTTGTTAGACTAAGTATAAACTGTACCATTTATTTTTTTATTACTCACTTCTTTTCCTGTGGAGTAGAAGAAAGTATTCCTGAAAGCTATTGGGGTTGAGAATCACTGCCAAATTAAATCTGAAATAAAATTGTCCAAAACAACCAGCGAAGTTGTACATTCCTCTGGCATGTTTTTGTATATAGATTATAATAATTTCCCTTAGGATATAATCCCATTCTCCTGACAATAGCTATGTGCTTCTGGCTATGATTTTCAAAAGCATACATGTTACTTCAAAGCATGATTTTTATCAGTTTGAAATGGAGCTGTGCCTCTGAATTATGGAGATACCTTAAAATTGCTTTCCTTTCAATTTAGTAAGGAGCACTCAGATTCTCTTATATATGAGCACAGATTATTATTTTTATCTTTGAAACATTTCTACATATGAGAAAATATATCCTCTTTTTGATACTACAAATTCTTTGCTTTATTATCTGAGAAACAATTTTTTTGGCTGATACATCTTTTTAGAATTATAGCATAGAGAGTATTCCCATTCCTATCCCATATGGGAAAATATAATTTTTGTGACATTTCAGATAAAACAGCAATGACAGTAAAATGAAAATATTACTGAACCATTTGTTTAAATTACTAAATTGTCTGAAAATATAAAAGCAGTTGGAAATATTATTTAAAGCAGGCATAGGTTTCTGATTCAAGTAACTTCTGAACTTGCTTTTATAATGAAATTCTATTTTGATGAAAAATTCATGATTCAGGGTGTGGGGAGTAGGACACATTTTATATGTCAACTTAAATATACTGTATTTTCCTAATACATAATTTGGTCTTGTTTTTCTTCTCTCTTATTTGTAAGTTGAGCATTGAGTTAAGAAATGGAAAATCCTACTGCCAGTATTGTCTATGCTGAAAAAATGGACCATAAGAGCCCCATCTCAGGGCTACAATTCTGGGATGTAGCAAGACAATCCACAACAGGATAAGCATACATTAGAATAATGGACTCTAGGAAAAGGTATAAAAAAAATAATTAAAAAGTTAGTCTTTAGTGAAAATCAACTTGCTATTTAACAAACTTTTACATTTTGCAATTCTTTCTAATGTTGTAAGTCATAAGCCAATACATATGCGTGAACATTGTAATATATTTGAGCATTGAGTCTAAATTTCATCTCTTACTCAATTTTTCAGACTATTAATCATTTGCGACAAGGTCACATATTTAGTTATGCAATGTGAAACACAATGGACCTTGTATACTTCTGCTCCCAACTCATATAAACAAGACACAATGACTTTTAAAATATAAGCTATCTTTAATATAACCCAGCTTTAGATTTATACTCTTGCATTTTTAAATATGGGAAATAAATCTGAATGCTGAAACATTTTTCAAATTACAAGTTCAGAAAACTTTTGTTGTGCTAATACAGAGCAGAAACAAAAGTTTGAAACTTTGAATGTTACTGTGAAAAAGAATTTCTCTCCTGTGCACTCCAGAAAGCAACTGATTCTTGGCTTGTCTTAGGTAATTTCAAACATACAGTTGTATTTATTTATGACAAGGACACCTGCAGGCAAAAGATATGCACTAAAAAATTGGCTTGAAAATTCTAGCCACTCAGATTTTTTCTTAAAACAGTGTTTCTTTAAAAAATATCAATCCACAAGCAGAAAAGTGAAATCCTTCAATCTCAAAGCACATTTTAGGATCATGGAAGCTTGTACTTCATTAGCAATTACAAATTGTTTTGTATCAGACCTAATTAAGCCTGAAAACAGTATACAAAACATTAATCAGAAAGCGTTTGTTGACCAAAAGGTAGTTAAAATTTAAATCAGAGCATGTATATTCTTTCCCTCCAAACCTCACTGCTACTCAAACACATGCAGGGGCGGAGAAAAGCATGTCAGAGACATGCATGCAGATAACAATGAGAAGTGCAGATAATTGAATCCATTACCAGATGATCATTGCTATAATAGGGGCATCAAAATAGAAGATATTTTCAGATATTAATAAGCATGGAGAGAAAGAGTGTCTATGAAAGAGGGAGGAGAAGAACCATCAGCAAAGATAAAAGCTGTAATGTGGACTCAAATACTTATTCACTGAAATTTCTTAGCTAAAACATATTTCATTAAGGCTATAATTTACTGAAATATTTCACATCAAGTCTGGCAATTTTAAACTTTCATGAAAAAATCTGAGAGAATCTATATTGATATTTCATTTAGCCTTTGTGGTTTTCTTTTTCTACTTTAACATATTTTTAGGAGTATTTCATTATGTTCAAAGTTCAGGGCAACATCACATGTTACTCTGCATGTCTTAGCCTGGCTGAAAGAGATTTTGTCTTTACATTTTTTTCCCCTCCTAACTAACTGATTAATTGAGTTTAGCTATTTGTTGCTCATTTCCATAACTGAAGGTTTGTTTATGTTTGGCTCATGCTGTACATTTTGGTAGCAAGAGTAAACTGGTTTCTGATACAGCTCCATTAGTACCTGCAAAAAAACCCAGATAGATGCCTATTCCTCCTATCTCATCTTCTCTTTCATTCTATTTTCTCTGCTTATTGTACAATTTGGTTTTCGAAGACCTATCCTGATGTTGAACCTCTTCTCTAATTTGGACTCTGAAATTTAGTAAAAGTACAAATCAAAAGGGTTACTTACAGTATTTTCTGCTAAGTGGAGTATATTAAATGTTTGTTGAGAAACAATGTCCAAAATGGAGTTAAATTTTCAGGTTTAGGGGATTAAAGACAGGGAGAGATCTGAGGTCTAGCTAAAAATACCAGGTCATCCTGAAGTTTTGACACCGGTGTAACAGTATAGAAATTTTTCTTTTTAACTTTCCCTTTT
This sequence comes from Megaceryle maxima, assembly GCA_024605025.1. Taxonomy (NCBI): domain Eukaryota; kingdom Metazoa; phylum Chordata; class Aves; order Coraciiformes; family Cerylidae; genus Megaceryle; species Megaceryle maxima. Next base: position 31,633 of record JANHGN010020272.1, on the reverse strand, counting down.
GAGAAACATTAATATACTAAAGATACTTACCAGCTATAGTTACTACATAGACACAGGTAGAGGGTACTACAAAGTCTTCCAGTAGTAACAGAATTTAGAGATCAAGAAATGTACTCTTTAGACATCTGCTTCAAACTATTTCAAGCACTGAAGGGTAATCAAAAGCAAATTGTGGATAAGCTATCTTCCTTCTTATTACGGCTGCTATTTAGCAGGATTTCATTAATTCCAAATGTCTTCATTGGAGGGAGAAGGCTGTATCCTGTAAAAATACAGCTACAGTAAATCTTGCAGTAAAGAACCTAAATGCTTACCTTTTACATATACAGAGCATGCATCCTGGGATCTGAGAAGCAGCACACTTTTCTTCCTCATGACTTTACACTGATTTGCATATTGCACTATGATTCACAGCAGTACAGTGCTGTATGTGAACATCAGCATGCCCACAGTTACCCCTGGCATGATACCTCCAGGCCATCATGCCAAGAACTGGTGGAAAAATTGTTGTGACTTATGTGCCTGCGGTAATGAGGCTGCAGTTGAGGTCTGTTCCTCTGTTTACACACATGTTCATACACAGACATTTGTGCACCTCTTTTCTTACTCTGAGAGATTTCCCTACCAAGATATTATAGGAAATATGCAAAACATCAATACATAACCTAATGTGTGCCACTTCTAGCCCATTTACAGCATGCCAGTACTCACTCCAAGTAGTTTTGCTTAGCAGTGAAAGGAAACACTCAAAACCTCAAAGGTTAATGAAGAAATAACATAGGCGCTTGCCTTTTTTTTTTTAATTTTATTTTTTATTTTCTTTACAAGTCTTCATTCAACTTTAATTAAGCTTTGCTTTGAGCTCCTGAAAGTGGAACACTGGATTGTTTTTTCCTCATAATATAAATTTCACCTTACAGATAAAAAAAATTTTAAAAGGCAAAAAAAGTCACTGAGCTACAATCAGCAGATCATTAAATGGAAAGATTATTAGTTTTATACTGGCTAAAACATCTTTGAATTTATTGTATTGTTATGAGCTTTACATACATCTGATGTATCAAATCAATTGCACTTTATTCCATTCATATTTGATGTTACAGGAGTCTTAAGTGAGCAAATGTATATTATGTTTAATTTAAGAACTCTTCAAACTAGCAAGATCTTGCAAAGGGGTTAAGGACTAGGCCCAGAAAGCTTCACTGGCTTTAATAGTTTAAGTTAATATAAGCTGTAGGTTTAGGGGGTTTAACGTATACCTGAATAAGATTAATAAAATTCCACATCAAATAAAACATTCTTTTGCACTCAAATATATTGAAATTCATTTATGTATCTCTGATACAAGCACCATCATTTCCAATCTCTTCTTTCAGCATAGGACTAGAAAGCCTATACTATTGCTCATTATACACTTCTGTCTAAGAGATGCAGTAGAGACAAGCGATCAGTCAAAGATAGAAGCATTTAAGGCTCTGAAAGATCAAAGAGCATGTAAAATAAGTAACAAGGGACACACTTTCTTGTATATTAAACAGGCAAATTATTCTCATTTGTGGTATATACATGCCTGTCAGGCATTTAAAAGAAAATTTAGATAATCATGAAATATATTGTTAAGCATTTCTACAGTGTTTCATGGTTTTGAGTCACAAAAATATTCAGAACTTGTTATTTCATTGTTCGCATAAAGCAAGTGTAAGTTGCCAGCATTCACAGAGCAATTCTGTCTAGGTATGAGAATCGGAGCCAAAGGTTTCATTGTACAAACCATAATTTATTCTATATACCTCTGATTAAAATGTTAATAAGGGATTATTTTACTGTACATGGGTCAGAAAGACTGATTTTATAGTTTCTGTATTCCAGGTATTACATATGGCTTTGCCAGGTATTTTCTAGAACTTTTAATGTCCCAGTAGCATCCTATTGCTAAAACAAACATGAACAGATATTGAGCATGCCAAAAAATACAAAGCCAAACTACTGAATAATTTACTTGAAGGGGTGCAGAAATGTTTAAACCAATACTGATTTTAGAGAATAGATTGACACATTCCAAAGAATTTATTCTTCATTTCTGCATCTGAGACTTAACAGAATATGCCCTAATAACTACAGTAATAAAGTCAGAGGGAAATACTAAATTGAGATCAACTCATTTTTAGAACTGTGCTCTGAAAGGTAAGAACTGATGAGAGAAAGGAAAGAACACAATCCAATCTTTACTAAATCATGAGACACTATACACTTTGCTATATGTTCTTTTGCTTGGTGAGTGGACCATGTGCAGCTGGGAAGCCACCAACATAATTCCAAACACCTCCTTTCCCTCCTTCAGGATGCTAATGATCAGGTCCATCTGGCTAGTGCACAGTGTTTGGAGCAGGAGAAAGGCTACACAGAAGGAGGGAATAAATTTGTCTGATTATGGAGTGTGACACTTCAGAGGCCTAAAGTCTGGGCCAGAAAAACTTCTGTCACACAGGAGTAGCTGAATCATTTTATTAGAACCCAACTCTAACTAAGATCAGCTGTATTTACAAAAACATTCTTATCTGGAGATTTGGGAAGTCCTGGTGGGAAACTGACCAGTAAAGGTTGTCACCAGGAGGTCTTTTCTCAGATTTGATTTAGCATAATTTAGAGATTTCTTTGCAGTGATGCTGCTAGTATTTCATCAGGTTTACCTTCTTTTCATTCAGGCATATTTACTAATATTTCCCATGATTCATTTGCCATAGGGACCATTTCTGGACAATGTAGAGTAAAGAAATGCTAAGCCATTTCTAGGTCACAGGAATGTAAAAGAAACCATAAATAATATAAAAATAATGTAATTTTTATTACATGCCATCTTGTAAAAAATGCAGTGAGATTCTATTGAATAGAAATAATTAAAGTTTTAAAACTGATGTAGTCTAGGGAATAAATAGCAACACAGCCATATAGTTGAAAATTGCCTGATACATGACAGACTCCTTTTCATTTTGGATGCTTTTTAAGTGCAAATGCTAGAAGAAAACTCACGTACCCAAGAACAAACCCTTTTCTCCCAGCTGCTCAAAACAGATTATTCAAGTAATCCATAAGTAATCTTACAGATACCAAATTTTTAAAAGGCTTCAGAAAAATTTCACTTTGCCTGTTGTTGCAAATCAATTTTCCAGCACCATGTGTTGATTAGCAATGAGAGGAAAAAAAAAAAACTATGAGGAAGAGTGAGAAGTAAACAATATGGTATTGATACACTTGCTAAATAGGAGGATGTAAGACCCTAGGCTTGGATTAAAAAAACTTAGTTTAAATAGTTCACAATATATTGAGAGGAACTCTGGTTTCCTGTAAGAGGGCACTAGGTTTAGAGAGATCTGATTCTGCTCTTGGCTCACACACTGCCCTACCACATGGGCTGCAGCAAAATACCTATTCTTCAGTGACTCCCTACCCATCTTTTGCAAGTTCTGACTACTTAAATTTAAAGACCTCAGGAAAAATGACCAAACAAACAATTTCTCATTAATATATTCTCTATATTCCAAGTCAAATTTATAGTGGCTGAAATAATGTAGATAATAATAATGCTATATTTACATTTCCGTTGATTATGTGACTGAAGCATGGAGTATAGTGTATACATAGAGAGGAACTGAGCTCTGACTGAGAAACAAACCTTTATGTAGAGGAAGCTAGAGCAAAAAGAGATGTGTGAGAGTTACAGTGATTCTGGAAGCGTCTGTGTTTATCTTTTTTTTCACACTTTCCATTTAGCAGACCTACCAGACCTGCGGAGCTTAGTTTTGTTTTGGTGCTAGACTGCCACAGAGGTTTTCCAGGTTGCATAGACACAGGTGGTCTTGGCTTCACATTAAGAGCAAAAAGATATAGATTTGTGTTGCACTTCTTATGAAAGAATATCACCTCATGACCCTTCAAAATTAGATTTTAGCTCACTGAAATCCAGTAGGAGTTCACTAGCTACATAATTTTCAGTTCTTAATTCCTTATTTATAGAATGTCTCTTTGTTTTTAAAAGTAATTGACAAATATTATTGATAGTATCAGACAGTCTGGTGAGTACTTTTTCAGTCCACTTAGATTTTCTTCTTCCTATCTACAGGAAAACCATGCCTGGTTCTTGTATCAGATAAATATATCAAGTTAATTCTGAAATTCTGAGAACACCTTGATTTCTCACATTTTATATCTGAGAAAGAAAAGGCATAAACTCAAACTTGTATTGCTAAAGCTACATTGTAAGATAAGAGAATGGCTATATTTATTTCATGTGCATAATCTATTAATCCATCATTACCACTTAGCTTGATGCATTTTTCCAGCTCCTCCCTCTTTGTCTGGCTCTGTTTTCACCTGATGAGCTCCCAGGTCAAATGCACTGAATCTTGCAAATTCCAGGCCAATATGCACACTGGCATCTGAGGAAGGCCAAGCTCTATTTCCCTTTCTTTGTTCATAGCCATCGCTCCAAAGGGCAAATGACACAATCTACACATTTGATCAGTAACTCTACTATCCTTTTGTTAAGGTGCTTTTCAGTTCACACTTTCCTCTCAAACATGCTGCAAAGATGACATGTGCGTGAAAAAGAAAAATGGGAATGGAAGTATTGAGATGTGGTGATGAAACAACTGTGTTAAAGCAGTGTGCTCTTCCACAAAACTGCATGAGCACAAACTGTAGGATGTCTTATAAAATGGCAGCAGATGTTTATCTTGACTAAGAAGACATAAGTCTTTTTTTTCGTATCCATATAAAATTAATATCATCATCAGAATGTAAGATCAAACAGCACAAATTAATAGGATTTCTACTCAGAAATGAAGAAAAGGCAATGTCTTTTAAAATGTGTGTTCAAGCAAAGAGGATGGTTGTTTTACCAACAGTCTCATGCAGGTTCTTGTCCTTTTAAAATATTATTATTACTAATTACTTATGTTCTAAGTCAAGGGGAAAACAATGGTTTCTCTGTTCATTCTTAGACCATTTCATCCTGCCAGAGTGCACATGAGCAAGCTTGTATTACTTCAGCCAAGCAAGTACAAACCATTGTCTTCATGATATTTAAAGTGCAAGACAGAGTGCAGGTTTGACTAGTTCTATATGGTTTTGGAGGTTCTGGTTTTCTCTGTAAGAAATTAGTCCTACAATATTTGAGCACTTGTTATTTATACATTTCACATAGTCCTAGTAAACAGATTCATGGTTTTTTATGCATTTTCTAGTAGGTTAGTAAAACTTGATTCGAAGCTTAGATTTCTCCTCAAAGACTTAAAAACTTTTAAAATGAAAGTTTTATTTCAGTACAGTGAGACAGGAATTCCATTCTGAAACTAGACAATGCAGCTTTGAAATAGTGAAAATAGAAATAAGGGAACAAAACAAAAGCTACAAGTTTTGTACACCCATTTTTTCTGCCACCTGTGCTCTTGAAGGTCAGTCCTTGCCCTCAGTCCTTCAGTGACTTTCTGAGGAATGCAACCTCTCCTTTGGTCCCTAAGAACACTTTCTGGCAAGGCTGAGGTCTGTCTGTTGCTTGTTGCCCACTGCAGTCTCTATGTGAGACTAAGCAGCAATCACTGTTGCCTTTTCCCATAGGAAATAAGCAACCTTCCGCCACACAGCCCAGCTGATCTCATCTTGTCAAGTACAAGTGCTTTCAGAATGAAGGAAAAGCAGCAAACACTTTTGCAGATCAATATTTTCGCTCACTTCTTTTGGAGTCATGTGACAGTGATCTCTGACTAGCCAGATTGTGAGACATATCCCCAGCTACATAGCTTCAAGTGCAGTCTCACTTGAAGTCAGGCAATGCTCATTCATGTCAATTTGCAAAAGATCATGGAGTTATACTCAAAAATAAACACCAGGCATTACAGCAGACATATCAGCAAATGCACACAGGGCTAATTTAAAGCTCACTTAAGTTCTACTTGTATAAATGCATGCATGCATGTTAAGACAGCCTGTAGTCACTACTGCTAAATTATTATTGTCTGTATTTACCATTCATTTTTATTTTGTTACCATTTAAAAATAACTCTTGATTTTCTTGTGCTAGACATTGCATGAATATGATTGATGAGAAAGTCTACATCTCTAAAAGCTTTTAGACTGAAGGATAAAACATAAATACTAGATGAAATAATCAAATCAGCTGGATGAACTTGGGGGGAAACGTGCTCAAAAAACCAAATCCACAGCTTAATAAATTCTACATCACAGTCACAATTCTTCCATCTGTTTCTGACTAATAACATCCTGAGATGTTATTTATAACCGCTTTCCCTGTTACTGCTTTATTTAGTAAAATGTTAAAAAAGACATTGCCTTTCTGTGGGTCATTAGTGGAGTGAGTACAAGTGAATGCAACTCTTCAGAGGTTTTGGCCTTCCAATTACTTCTGAAGGAGCATACATGCAGTATGTATCAAAATAATTGCTTGGTGTCCTATATTGTCAATAAAATTAGTAGTTAATGGATGTCAAGTAGAAGGGGACAGTCTCTTTTCAGTGGCACCCTGTGATAGGACAAGGGGCAGTGGTCACAAACTGGAACACAGGAAGTTCCACCTCAACATGAGGAAAAACTTACTTACTGTGAGAGTGACAGAGCACTGGAACAGGCTGTTCAGAGAATCTATGGAAACACCTTCTCTAGAGAGTTTCAAAACCCACCTGGACACATTCCTCTGTGTCCTGCTCTAGGATATCCTGCTCTGGCAGGGGGGTTGGACCCTTTCACCCCCTACCGTTCTATCATTCTATGTTTCTATGGTTTTAATAACAGGCAAATCAAAGAAACCAAGTACATATCAGTCCTTCAACCTTTCTGTGTGTAATCTCACCAAAGTCAAGAATTGTACAGGATTGGATTCAGCCATAAAATGTTACAAATCAGATTAATTTCAGGAAATGAATGTAAATAAACCAAAGTGAAGTATATATGTATATATATATGTATATGAAGTATAATGTAAATGAACGAAACTGAGAGAGGTTTCCTTTTCATGTAACTTTTCAGAAGGAGGAAAAAACCTCCTATTAATAGGTACTACCCACAAAGTTAAATCTAATCAATTTTGCTTAAAACAGATAAATGCATATTATATTCACAACCCTTTTATCAATCTTTTAATGTCTCCCCATTCATTGGTGGAAGCCAGCAACTTATGTCCGTTGTAGTTATGATTCATGGTAATTTTGGTGTCTTAAAGAATTTTGTTAAAGTTTTCAAAGGATACCAAGCTAACAGAAAAAATAAAGGCATTATTTCTGTATTTATTTGCCCTATTAAAAAATTAATTTTAATATGGTCACTCATAAATTATTATTAACATACATTAAAACACCCTTTAACATCGAATGTACAGAAAAGTATTGTTCTAAAATTAATTTTTTTCTGGACATATTTCACTTTGGTTCAAGGTGTAGTCAAAGCATATTACATATAATATTTGTCAAGATTCATTAAAATCTGTCCATCTAGCTCCTTTTTAGTTAATGAATTTTAAATAAGGATAAAGTTTGGTAGTCTAGACAATTTTCTATCTAAGATAAATCTTAAACTTTAGTTTTACATCCTGGTATAAAAAGTGGGATGTGGGGACTTTACTTTTGTCTTGTTTAGCTTCCTAAGCAATATTTGAAGGGTCAGCTGTATTTATTAGACCGATTCTTCATTCATTTTTGCTTCTGACATGTAGCTTATTGATTTATTTGTTCTACTGAAAATTGTCTTCCAGGTGTTAAATTTGACCAGCTCACTTTTCAAAAACATAATGAGGAAGCACTTCATCCTGCACTATGGATGCGAGATCTTCTGGCAGAGGCAGTCACATGCATCTGGGGCAGATGCTGTTTGCTAGGTGAACCTGTGTCCATGGCCAGTTGCACTGTGCCACAGGTTGTTGCAGCTGAGCTTCTCCCCTTCCCTCAACCATGTGAAGGTAATTTGAGCTCCTCTGTCTTACACTGCAATACATAACATAACAGTTAAGTATATTGTACTATACTTAGGAGCACTAATTTACCTGCAGCTCAGAGGACTAGGCTGGTTTTGTTGTCCTTTCATAGGTAACAGGAAAAACATAATCCCATCTAGTAAATAATTTAATAGCTAACATATGCTTTCTGTCTGCATTTTGAAGTGTCTTCACTTTTTCTTTCTTTTTCTCTGATATGATCAATAGTCTTCTATTTGCCAGCAAGGCTGTCTCCTACTTGGCTGTTAATTTAGAAACTTCCTGAAATAGATTTTTCACCTTCATTTTTCCATTTAGCACATTCCGAGCTTGACTTCTCAGGTAATGCAAATGATGGTTTCTTTCTCATCACAAGGAAAAAGAAAATATTTTTTAAGGATGGAAGTGGGCTGCAATATTTTGACTAGTCTTCTTTCTTTCTTTGTGTTGGCTGGTTTGGGTTTGGTGTTTGCTTTGTTTGTTTGTTTGTGGTGTTTTGCTCTGGAACTCCCATATCTGATTAAGACTCAAGCTGGTGAGACAAAGTAATTTTGAAAGATTACTTTGAAGTCTTATATTTCCTTAGTATTCTTTAACCTAGAGACATAGCTTACCCAATAACATACTGAATAGTATTAAGCTACACTGACAGGAGACATATGAAGAAATTATGCTCTTCGCTTCATCTAGTTAATTTTTGCTTTTGAACATAGGCATAGACTAGACACACAGATTTGTGATATTACATGTAGTTCATAAATAATCAAAATCTTTGGGAATAATTTGCATTCATTTTTCTCCTACTACCATAAAAACTGGATGAAAGTTAAGAGGGTAAACAAATACCAGAAAATCTGATGCCTATATTATCACCGTCTAACATTATACAACATAAATATATTCTTTTAATATTTATACTATACTTGATAAACTAGTACCTACTTCCTTTTACAGTTGTACACAAGTGTCAAAAAACCATTCTTAGATGCAAAATCTATAGAAATTCAAAGACAAAAACTTACTCTTTTCCTACTAAAGTACAGCTAAAACACTAAATGTTTGTTAGTATTTTATGAGAAAAGACATAATAATAGATGTAAAAGAAATAGAAGGAAAGGAAAATAGGAACCATAAAAGTGAGCTAAAACACTAAGAGAAGAAAATAATCATACAAGAATAAACTTGCCTATAATTTCTTCTCACTTTTGGCTTACATTTTTGAGTCAGAGAGACTGTTTTAATACACTGCTCAAAATATAATCATTTATACATCTTAGATAACTGTCTCAACAGAAAATATCATTATCATATACCACTTCACACATAAAATTCTCATTTATAATTCAATATAGAACTTAAAGTCTTGAGTGGTTCACTAATCTTTGAAGATCTTAAGTAGAGGTTCACATTTAAGCATACAATTAAAACCAGTTCCTGTTTTGTTATGCATGATGCAGCTCTGTCCTTATTTTTAGTAGATTTCATTGTGTTGCTAAATATTTTATTTCATTGTTACATATGTAAGTACGCATATTTTAGTTTTCCATATTTATATTTTAATGAGGAATAAAATATATTACATTTCAATGGTTAACTCATTGAATAATTAACATTGCATTTATACTTCTGCTCTATCTTTTTATGTTATATGTTTATATGAAACTTGTTTACTGTTATAGTTTAAAAGTAATTTATAAACACATCATACTTTGAAGACAACAAAAGGAGAAAAGGAAATTATACAGTTTATCCAAACTTTAAGTAAGGGTAAGTCTGATGGGTTGTTTTAAATATTTTGCATTTTCTTTCAAGGCAAAGGAATGTGGAATTTTATGTGATATGAAATTGTTTTATAAAACCTTAATGGACCCATTATTCCTGCTAGTAATCATAATCCTTTTTAAATTATGTGGCACCACTGCATACAGTAAATAATGTCCCTTTCACTGCAATGGGTAGTAAAGTCAATAATAACAATACCTGATTGTGAAGGAAAGTTAATAGCTGTAACTGGCAGCAATATTTCAGCCTCTTGCCAGCTTACAGATGATAAAATATTAATTCCTATGCCTGTAACAGAGAATTTCAATTGCTGAGATAGCACAGTTACCAAACATTATCAACTACTAAATTTTTTTTTCAAAAATGAGGTAGCTAATCAGTGCTATTATGTGTTGTTTTGAAGTTTTTTTAGTCATCACATATCTACATGTCAATACTGCCTGTGGCTAGCAGCATACTTGTTTCTCCTAAAGAACCCAAGAACTTCCACTTCTGTTGGAGAATGGCTAGAAGACAAGGGCCATGCATGAGAAAGCATCTCCCTTAAAGGTACAAGGCCCTTGTCTTCTAGCCATTCTCCAACACACTTCCACATGTGCAATCCACCAAATGTTGCCAGATAACCCTAAACCATGGGTATGAGTTCATTGCAGGGGTCAGTAGGGCAGAGTTTCATAAGCTGCTCAGGAATCTGCTTTTGAATTGCCACAAAAGACAATCTAACATATTACAGAACACTGAAATCGATGGTGGTTTACCTCAATATGTGAGGCTGAAAACTGCTGTGGTTCATTATGCAGAAGCAGCTGAGCAGCCCCAGCAGCTGGATGAGAACTAAAAGGAGCAGGGAGAGGCAGGTCAAGCCCAGAGCCTTTGACACAGGAGATGAAGACCAAAAACTAGGAGGATGGCTGGGACTGACACTCTCATTTGAGGACGTATGTTTCCGGGTTCTTTTCACCCTTCATTAGATACCCACTTTTGGCAGGAAGATACTGAAATAGATGGCCTTTTGGTCATCAAAGCTTCTGTTACATTTCCAAATATGACTAGTGATCACAGTTCAGGAATGTCCAAAGTATTTTGAAAAGTCAAGGAGCACCATGTAATTACCAGCACTGAAAGTCCAGGTTTGTTAGCAATATCAGACAGACACAATGAAATAACCCACAGATTCTCTGAATATCTGCCAGCTATCCAATTGGCAGCTGGTCACAAGCAGTGTTCCCTAGGGCTCTGTACTGGGAACAGTTCTGTTTAGTATCTTTATCAGTGATCTGGATGAGGGCATCAAGGGCACTCTTAGTAAGTTTGCAGATGACACCAAGTTAGGCATATGTGTCGATCTTCTTGAGGGTAGGGAGGCTCTGCAGAGGCATCTGGGCAGGCTGGATTGATGGGCTGAGGCCAAAGGTATGAGGTTCAACAAGGTGAAGTGCCAGGTCCTGCACTTGGGTCACAACAACTCCATGCAAAACTACTGGGAGAGTGGCTGGAAAGATGCTCAGAAGAAAAGGACCTGGGGGGTGTTGGTCGATAATTGGCTGAATGTGAGCCCAGGTGGACAAGAAGGCAAAAAGTATCCTGGCTTGTATGTAGCCAGCAAGACTAGGAAAGTGATTGTCCCCCTGTATGTGGCATTGGTGAGGACACACCTCAAGTACTGTGGTCAGTTTTGAGCATGTCAGTACAAAAAAGACATTGAGTTGCTGGAGTGGGTCCAGAGAAGGTCAATGAAGCTCATGAAGGGTCTAGAGAGCAAGTCTTAAAAGGAGCAGAGGTTACCTTATCACTTTCTACAACTATCTGAAAGGAGGTTGTAGAGAGGTGGAGGTCAGTCTGTTCTCCCAAGTAACAAATGATAGGACAAGAGGACAGTCTGTTCTCCCAAGTAACAAATGATAGGACAAGAGGAATTGTCCTTAAGTTGCACCAGTGGAGGTTTACATTGAATATTAGGAAAAATTTCTTCACAGAAGGGGTTGTGGGGCACTAGAACAGGCTGCCCAGGGACATAGTGGACTCACCATCCCTGGAGGTATTTCAAAGACATGTAGATGTGGTGCTTCGGGATGTGGTTTAGTGGTGACCTGGCAGTGCTGCATTAATGGTTGGACTTGATCTTGAAAGTGTCTTCCAACCAGAACTATTTCATCACTCTATGACTCTATGATTCTATTATTCCATCCTAAACTGCTTTACACCCTGAATTACTGTGTGAAATAGAAATGCCATTTTTGCAGAACACTTTTCTACCTAATTATACTCTATCTGTTTATTCTGTTTCTTTTACTTTACTTGTTTGTTTTATCATTATTTTAGGAATGTCTTTGGATTTGAGATTTTGGGAGTGTCCTTCTTTGAGACTGAATTAAAATGCAGCTGCAAGACTTGGGTACTGCAATAACACACCTATTTCCACTAAGTACTGCAGACATAGGCTTAATATTAAGGTTGAGTCTTATGAACTGAAAAATGTAGGAAGTGATTGTTTCTGTGACCTGAAGACCTTGATGCTTTAATTACAGTCCTTTTAATTATCTCTGTCATAACTATAGAGATGACTACATTGCAGATAGCTGGATGCATCCTTTCAAAGGCTGTACTTGCTTATTTTATAATAAGCAGTCTGACCCTATAGATTTTTTTTTGTAGATTTATGTGGTATTTGATTATTGTAAAAGCACTAATTCTGGCACAGCTACCTTTCTTTTCTATTTAATTTCTCTGATTAATCATTAAGTATTCAGATGAGGATACATTACATACAATTACAACTTACATACAATGACAAGTGCATGTGACTTTGATCTTAACCTGAACTAACCAAAAAAGAAAATTTTCCATGTGTATAGATATAACTTTCCTCCACAGAAAGCCATCATTTCAGCCATACTGAATGGCTAGTACACATATGATTGCATTTTGGAATACAACACTCACTTTATAATGAAAATGAAGCTAAGGTATTTTAAAGACATCAACTTTTCTTCTAAAACAAAACAAAGCAAAACCGTTTTATTGAATCAAAAGTGGCTTCCACCTGTCAAAGCTTTAGTAGTGTGCAAATTCAAATCTTGATTTGCTGTATCTATATTGTCATGCTGCCATTTCCTGAAGACATGTTCTAAGCATTTTATTTCTTTTCTGTCACTTTGTGATCTGTCAGTCTTCTAAAAAGCAAATCCCTTCTCTGTAAAATCAACCATAATCACAAGTGTTAAATATGGTTTCACAGTGTTTTCTAATTGTGATCACTCATGATATTAGAATATTGGACATTGTTTTCTCTATTACATAAGAGACATCATTTGAAATTACCTACAGAAAAAAATTTGAGGCCCAGATTCATGATGGAAAAGAGGCAGCATGTAGTAGTGAACATGGTCTTTGATCTCTGTGTCATACTCTTCCTGTAGTTATTAGATGAAGGCATATCACATAAAGCATTTCAGGTATGAACTACATAGATAAAATACTTTGGGCTTTTTAATAAAATTAAATTAAATTAAATGTTGGGGAAAAAAAAAAAATTCTTGTTCAAGAGCTGTGATGTGTGCACACAGGTAAACTGACTGACATATTTTTAAAGAATTCAGTTTATATATTAAATTTTCAAAATACTTTAATATTGTATTTGCACTATAAACATTCCTAAGACTTGCAGCTGAAATCCAACTATTAAACTAGAACTATTAAAATACATTATTTTTCTATCACTGCTCGATGAGTAATGGTTGCTGCATGGGTCACTTAAACAACCACCAACACAAGTTGTGTACATTAGAAGGTATTTTTAACTCCTCCTGAATCCTCAAAGGCCTCACGGTCACCTTAGGATTGCTGTGCTATGGCTCTGCTACAGCACTGGTAATAGCCCACAAGAATCAGAGTATTAATTGTAGACTTCTCCAGACAGTTGCACTGGGCACCATCTCTTTGTGCTATACTGACATATAAGTGAGGAAAAATTGCATACATCAGTTATATTTCAATGCCAGTTACTTCCAACATCCTAACTTCAACTTCCTGTACAAGATGGCTTTAAGACACCTTCTATCACCACAAAATAGTTAAGAAATTTAGGGATTTGCATAAGCTTTTTTTGTATTGCTGCTACACCAAAAAGAGGCCAAGAATGACATTCACAGAACCCCAAATAAACATAAAATATAAAATACTGAAAACAATTATACTGACAGTTTTGAGGGGGAAAAACAAACAATCAAACAAATAAACAAAACCAAACAAACAAGCAGATGAAGATATGAAATTAGTATCTTCAGGAAAAAAAATACTATAACTTCATCTTTAAACATTTGAACAAAAATGTTCATTTTCAAAGAATGAAATAAACTTGAAGCTCAATGTACAGAAGCTGAACAGGATTAGGATCTTTTCCTCATCATTTTAGCTGCACAATCCTTTAGACTTTTAAACTCCCTTGTCTGTTGCAAAAATGACTTCTCTATTCCTCACCCTAGTCCAGTTCTCGCAGACTTTACCTGTATCCAGGTTCATACAAATGGCTTGCTTGTGGTCTGTGTATCACATATTTGCTGCAGTTCTGAGACTGATGTGCTTATGTATTAGGACAATATTTGTTTCTAATTGTGCCTTACACTGACACATGAAATCATAATCTCAGTTTTACCCATAAGATTTTAATTACCTTACATTCATATATATGCTAACTATTGTCAATATTCATATGTAGATGTTATTTTAATTTCATCTTACATAGAATAAAAGTCTGTATGAGTATTTTAATGAACATTCTCATCATTTAATCGTGTAATGTTTATTCTTTTGTTATGTCTTCATGACTCATGCTGAATTGTATACTACCCCTCAAAGATTTCTGTAAAGGCCCTTTGGCAACTTGTAGAAAGAAGCAAAACATACATAAACTTTTAAAAAATATCTGCAGTTCTGATTTTCTTAAAGTTTGTACCAAAATGGATGTCCTTTACAAGCTATAAAGTAGAGTAGCCTGGCAAGGAATGGGCCAAAATTGACTCTTAGCTCTGATAATACAACTTCTAGTGTTTCCAGGGTTTCATTCATGCATGTATGTATGCAAGCAGGTACATAAAATTTTTAAACTGCCAGGCTGTTCTGTTTTCCCTCTATATGTTTAAGGATTGTCTGGGTTTTTCTCTACTCAGCAAGCTGGAATCAATTCACATGCACTTCAGTATGGTTTGTATTGAAGAATCCATAAAATCTAATTAGGTTTTCAAGAGATCCTTTGAACAGAGATTCATGAAAATCCAGATATTTCTTGAAGATATTAGGGCCATCAGGAAACTTTTCTTGTAAGTGAACCAAGATTTGTAATGAATGTTTGACACACATGAGCCTACTCAGTAAACCTGTCATTACAGAGAACACCACTTAATTGCTATGGGCATTTTACTCAGTTTTAGTTAAAGTTTAGAAAAGATAAGCTGATGGCTGTTTGCTTCATGTTTTGGGTTTTCTTTTAATTTTCCATTGCTGGTTTGTATCTCTTTAATATTGCTGGGGGCTGTTGGGGGTGTGGGGGGTGTGGTGGTGACAGTATTTATGTCATGAAGCCATTTGGAGAGGAAACTATTTTCCTATCTACAAGAAAAATATGTATGCAGGCACAGCTGGCTAAGTTGAGCAACAGAGATATTTGTTTTGCTTTGAGATAATTATCTACTGTATTTCACCTTGCCATTCATTTTCCCAGCACTAGGTTTTCAAGGGTTTTCAGTTCTTACTCTTTTGTCTTTTGATTCAAGAGTATGAACCAAGGTAACAGGAATTAAGGTTTTCTAGCCTACTCATGTATGGAAACAAAAGTCCAGTCCAGGGCAACGCTGTCCTGGCATGGAGCACTACTCTACAAAGTCCACTTTCCAGGATAGGGGGAACAACAAAATGCAGTAAGGCATGCAGGTCTCAACAGGCAATTTGGTGATTTCAGAATTTGGTGTAACTTAACTTGTCTGAATTCTTCCTCATAATCCTGGACTTGTTGAATTGTTTTATTACTGACTCTACAGTGAGAACAGTTGTTCAGTGCCAGCATTTGTTGCTGTAGCTGCGTTTTCTCTGACTTTGGTACTCTTTCAGAAAATGCCCTAAATACAATGTAATATTCATATGTCACTCACATTCCACAGCAAATGTCTACTAAGTGACTTCTCCAAAACATTTACACAGATCTGTAGCCTAATGTGTGGACAAAAGGTATAAAAGATAATTGAGATTAATTACAATACATTATTGGTGCATGAAGCTCCATGTTCAGGAAAATTTGCCTGCCAAAATAATTAAATACTTCTGCTGTTATGAATTTCTAATTGAATATAATTTTCATCACCTTATTGTGTCTACAGATCTTGACAAGTTACAGATATACTTATAACATAGAAAAATATACTACTTTAAAACTAACTCAGCATTACGGCAGAAATTATATTCCACTGTTTGATTCCTTGAGGTCAAGATGGCAAGAAGTTGAACTTTTTTCATTCCAGAATACTCTTGAGTACCTTAAAAAAAATCTCACAGATAAATCTCTCTGGTGGCATGCCACCTCTTTAAAAAAAAAATTAAATCTACACTAACACTAAAGCAATCAAATGCACTAAAATAATTAAATTAAATTGCAAATTTAAAAGATAAGCTTAATTTTGTTGAGCTTGCTGAGAAAAATACCAAACTTTCAAGGATGGAAAAGTGCTTTATTACACTGACAATCCATTAGCAATATCCATTCTATCACAGTCTTTCTTTCTTCCTCTGCTCAGAAACATGATACACATGGCTTGTATTGTCTTGAGATGTGTTTATGACATAAGCTGTGGCAGGAAAGAAAAGTTAGTTATTATAACCTTTTCAGGAGGGGATGTCATTTGGGAAAAAAAAAGTCATGTCTTAAACACATTTTCAATCACACAGCTTATTTCATTTGAGGAACTGTTACAACAATAGCAAAAAAAGCATAGGGTTTTTTGCTGCAGTGTGTGAAGATCTTTACTGTCACAGAATAGTTCTCACGTGCATTACATACATCACTGTATTCTAATGCATTATGCAGGTATAGAATGATTAAGAATATACCTAGAGTGCTCTCCCATTGGGTTGCTTCAGTGAAGCACTATTTCTCCCAGTTTCCGTGGCTGGCCTACTATTGAGCCAGCAGCCTGAACAATACATGTACATTAGATGAGGAAATATAAACCTTGTGAAGTTCACTGGAGGCAGAAGTCTTGCTAAGCTGGATGCTCCCTTTTTACCCTAAAGAAACCACTGTTGATGGTAGGAACCTTTAGCCACTTGGGATCTCATTTGCCAGGAAAGAAGCATGATGGAAAACATATGGTAACTATATCTACCTTGTAGCTCAGCAGTCAAGAATTACCATCCTAATTCCCATCTCTTTCAGTCATCATCTGTACAATGAAAAGAAATGGCAAGATACCTTTAATTATTCCATCTTGTCATTCCAAGTTGTTCAGTCACTACTGAATGTCTAGATAACTAACAGGGGAAATAAAACCTATCACATACTAAAAATCTCTCAAGTAGCAGAATATCGTGCCTACACTGTGCTCAGCTGCAGCATGGGTGCATTGCCAGCAGTGCCACAGCCAGCTAGTTTCAACCCGAGACAAGTCACACTTCGACTAGTCCTTTATGTTCTTTTATTCAAGGTTAGATTGAAATACTTCAGCTGATGTTGCATTCATGTAAAACCAGGCTCGTCTAACATTTTACAATAAAGCTTTTGTTTTAGAGTTGACCTTCCCAAATTTGTTGGTTCTGTCTATGGTTTTGATTCAGTAAATACACAATGCAATTTAGAAGACTCCTGTTTTTAACTATCAGTAGTGTAAATTAATGCCAAAAGTGTGTGCATCTTTAAGTAATATGATGAACTGAGCATGTATTTGCAGCATAGGCTGTGAATTATGCTACCAAATATGTTTACAGTAACTCTTTCTTTTTACAGGACATCTGCAGTTCAAAGGTGCTTATTACCTCTTTCCATCATTTGGGGCCTTAAGATAAATATAAAATGTTTGATCCTTTCAGAATATTTTGAGCTGAGTATTTCTGTCATACTGGTCTCTCCTCAAATGCTTTTGTTCATTTCCTCTGCAAGACAATGTGTTAATCATTCTCAGACAGTTATGTCCACAGAAAAACAATCATTCTTTAGCAGATTTTCTTAGGTGTTCTCCTAAGGTCATCTTAACAATTCTTCATCTGCAGAGTGGACATTCACAAAATGTTCAACATTCCTCTGAGACACCTCAATTTAAGCTCTCTCAATTGTTCTTCTGTGCCCTTTTGAAGTATTTATCTTGTACAGTCATACAGGAAGGTTAAACTTATATGATATTTTAGTAATCTCAGGAGAATGAATAATATAAAATTCATGCTCTGAAGGACTGCACTTGGAAGATACAGAACTAAAACTTTTCAATCAGTATCTTACTGCTTAATCTATGGCAAGGCAAAAAAAAGGCTTTGTTTTTAAAGTAAATGTGGAAACATTTTTATATTCTTGCTGATCTTTGTAGCTGAACACCATTGCTCTATCTAAGTTTTGCTGATGCACTTACCATGCAGTGACATGGCCCAGGGAGGGGGACACAACAGCAGGACATGATTGCTCAGCCTAGGAAAAATCACTGTGGTTGTATCCTGGACAAAGGAGAGGCTTCATAGATGGGAGATAGCTTGCTTCTGCAACTGGTGATCAGTTGCCATATGAAAAAATAGAACAAAGATATACCCTAAAAACTAAAACAGAACTCATGATAAACATGCATAGTTTTTTTTATTATTATTATTTTTAATTTATTTTTTTTTCCAATCAAAATCCACAACTTCTAGGATATTTTAAACTGCCTCTTTTAAGAAGAGATTTTCAGTGAGTAATAATGAAATCCATCTGTATCACAAGATTTATTCTTAATACTTACCTAATATAAACTATTTCTGTCAGGTCTTTTTGTACAGTCTGAGTGGCTCAGACATAACCACAAAAAAATCCCTTTTGGAGACTAATTTATAATCTGGTCTGGTGTGTGCATGTGCATCTGTCAAAGGATATTTGTCACCTGATTACCAGGTTTCAACTACACATTAAGAGTCAGGTTTTCAGTTCTGTCTTGAAAACTCTGAATATATTAATATGTCAGCATTATTTTGTGAGAAACTTTGTAAATTGTGATATAAAAAAACCACTAAAGAATACATAGATGTTGCTTTATCATTTAAAGGGAAGGTGATCAAAAATCAAGTGATTACTACTTTGGCACCAGTAACAGATCCTCTAACTAAACGTTATCAATTTATGAAACTGAGTTGTCTCTAGACTTCTCAACAGTGTGGGCAATATAGAATTTCACCACTTCAGAAATGAAAGACAAGAACAAGAATGTGTATGCCATGTTAAGGAAAGGTAAAGGAAACATGGAAGGGCAGGAATAGGAGCATGCATGGATATACTGCCCTTGGAAGCATGAGAAAGTTGGACTGGACGACTACAGAGAATCCCCCTTCTCAGCTCCAGCAGGTTCCCTCAGCTATTTCCCATCCTATGTCCTCCTTTTGTAGTTGAGAGAACCAGCAAAGTAAAAGTAAAGATGGTTTTGTGCCAATTATAGTAAAAGTTGGTCATGTGAAAAAAAAAAAAAAAAAAAAAAAGTCAAATCCCAAAGGTTATATAAGAAATAAGCTACCAAATCTACTTTCGGAAGTATTCCCGGGGAAACAGAATAACTTTTGGTCTTATCCCACTCCTACTGAGCTCAAATGACAAAATTCCCACTGGCTTCATGGGAAACAAACCCTAGAGCCTACTTGATGAGACAAATAAGTATGTGGTATTGAAATTTTGTGATTAATTTTCAAAGGTAACTTCAAAAATTAGTTCTGCTGTATCAGATTTTAAGGGTTATACAAACAGAAAGTTACTAATAAGGGATTATTGAAAAGATGTGAATATGGAGAATAAGTTAATTTAGTGACCATGTAATTTTACCCACATGCTCAGGAGAAAACAAATGCATCAGTGTTGCAATTATGGAAGACACAGGAAGTATCAGATACATCTTGTTAGTATAGCCCATGTAAAATAAAATGTTACTCTTTTTCACAGTAACAGGATTAGTTAATATCAAAGAATGCCTTCAAAGAACTTTCTAGAAATTGTGGAACGTCATATAGGCCTTATATGATATGGACAGACCAGAGTCTCATTGATAATTTTTTTTTTACAGAACCTGGTGAAAAAAATCACCTTCACATACTCAGGTTCTCTGTGAAACAATATTATGACAAAATAACTGCCTTTTCTTAGCCTCAAGCAAGCTACTGACCTTGGCCTTTGGATGCCAAAGATTTTATACAATAAATGGAACATCAGTGCTGAAGCTTATTTTATCTTATACTTCCCTACAAAAAAAGAAAACCAAACCAAAAACAAAATAAAAAAAATAAACCACACACACACAAAGCAACACAGCAAAACAAACCAAAACAAAAGAAAACCCAAACAAAACCAAAACCAAAACAAAAACTCAACCAACAAACAAAAAAATCCACACACACAAAAACCCAAACCACTGTGTTTGAGTAAATATATTCCAAAGGATGAGTGTGGTTTAGTTTTCAGATCTTACTTTGAATTTTGGGAAATTCAGTTCTTTTTAAGAGAAGACTGAGGGGCCCAAAACCCTGTGTTTATGTCAGCCAAGTGAGGATGAAGATTCTCTGACTCAGAGGAAAGGGAGAGAAGAATGTAGAGGGTAAGTACATGTGTATCCCTCCCTTTTTATGGGAGGAGAGGAGATGGCTTTTTTTCTCCCCCTTCTCTTGAACCATGCAGTTCTTTTGTCTTCCCTCTCCCTAAAGAAATGCATGCCTTCTCAAAAAGTCGACAGGCTTACACAAATATTACTCAGCAGATTGATACCTACAGGTTGCTGCTAGTTTATTTAAGCAACAGTTGAAGGAAACACCTATCTTTCTATCCCAAAACTCAACTATCAAGAGAATCCATTTGAGTCAGCATGCAATTTTTTCACTGGGGCCGTCAGGACTTGGAGAAAACAAGCAAAATCTGATGGAATCTTATGTTCACAAGGGACTTAAGCTTTACTCTGAAATGGAAATGCTTGATGTTCAAATGAGTTAGAATTTAGGGAAAATAATATTCTTTCGTCCCCTGACTATAGGATTTTCTTGAGAATCTCTTTGCTTTTCCTGTTAAAACATTCATACGCAAACCTGATTTTCTTCTATAAGTAAAATATCAAAAATAATAATGAATAATAATCTGATCAGGGTCTGCCAGGAAGCTTGGGCTTCATGAGCCTTTTATACAGAGATTAGGAGGTTTAACTCTTTCCTTTGATGTCTAGTCTTGCCCTTGGCAGTTGAAACATTGCCAAACTGACCTCGACAACATTTCATGTCCACTCTGTGTTCATATACCCAGGCTTCCATGAAACTGTGCCATACTTAAATCTGTCTCTATGAACAATCATAAGAGATTTTCTTAGGCTGTGGGGCAGGATGAAACATTTCTGGCTCCTGGTCCATTTACATATTGACCATCATATTTTTCTCAGCCTTTTGTGTCTCTGTTTTTTGTTGTTGTTTGTTTGTTCATTTTTTTTTTTCTTGTACACAATTTTCTACAAATTTACAAGAACAGAAAGTTGTTTGGAAAGAAACAAGAAATATTTGTGGTACTGATAGGGCAGAGTATTAATTTAATTTAATTAATTATT
>JANHGN010020271.1:0-11496 GCA_024605025.1 Megaceryle maxima | reverse complement strand
AATAATTAATTTTTTTTTTTTTTCTGGAACATGTTCTTGAATATTTTTTTCACTTTTATATCCTCTCTCTCTTTTTACCATCTTTCTTTCACCTCAGATAGAGGTTTGAAATTTGAAAAGGGTGACGGTGAGAAGAAAAAAACCCCACAACTACGTATCTTTCTCAGAAATGTATTGAGCAAGTAACAGATGTGTATATATCAGCCTCTGTCCTCAAAGAAGGGTGGACTTTGGCTTTAGAGAATTTTCAGTATATAGGTTAGGTATTCAAACACTCTAGATTCAAACGCTCTAAATGCATTCATTTACAATCAAGCTGTAGTAATTAATTGGTTTTATTTCACATCTAAAATACCAGTGCTAGTTGTCTGCTTTATGGATGATTGTCACAAAATGAACGCAAGGCCTTTCTGATGTTTGTGGGAGTTTTGCCATTGACTGCAATGTAACCAGAAGGTTGGTCACAGCTGTTACTATAGTGATTGGAACTTATTTTTGTCTGACATTGTCAAAAAGTCCTTGCAAGTCTTGTTCCAGTTGATTTCCTGTACACAATTTGTGATGTTCTTTTGGTAATTAATAATGACAATATGCTGATCAGCATTGTACCTATAGTGGGAATTCTCTTGGCTCTTTTGTATGTTGTATGACTTAAATCCAGTATAAACATAGTGAATAAC
Source organism: Megaceryle maxima (assembly GCA_024605025.1). NCBI lineage: Eukaryota > Metazoa > Chordata > Aves > Coraciiformes > Cerylidae > Megaceryle > Megaceryle maxima. The sequence continues at coordinate 10,816 of JANHGN010020271.1, read as the reverse complement.
TTTGAAAGTGATAATGAGCACTAAGACAATAGCCTTTGTCTTTTCAGAATATCAGATCTACAAAGCTTTCTCTATCAGAATATTTTTATATCTCGATCTGCATAAAAAATTATTTTGAAATGTTTTTGGAAAGTTTTTATCTGGAAAATATCTACATTGAGTATTTACATATTCTGGAGAATATTTACATTGAAACAAACAAAATATTCCTTTAAAAAGTGGATCACTTAGGAATTTTTGTTGATGCTGTTGATCTTGTTAAGAAAATAATGACAAGGGAATTAATTTTGAATGTACTACCCATATTCTGCCTAAACATCTCATACTCCCCAATTACTAAGTTACCTAGTTCATTCTTTCTGAATGAGGCAGAGCTCTTATGGATGAAACCAGTATGTAAACAATGAGTTAAGAGTGCATCAGAATATTGTAAGAGATAAAGTTCCAATCACAGTGGCATTTTCAGACTATTCTCTGATTTACTTATCTGGTTAATTTTTTTCCTGTGCAAAATTGAGAGACACTTGTACAGATCTGGCAAAATTTGTAAGGATTTCTGAGAGCAGGTACATCCTTTAAGAATATAGTGAAAATTGTATAACATTTGCATGTTATTTGAAAATACCCCTTTACACTGTAACCAGATTGTATTAGGGAACCTATATAGAGGGGCAGTGTTAAAGTTAACTTTTGTAATTTTAATTTGATATTTACTCTGTTACAAACAGTGATGAATAACCAGCTGTCATACTCTACTGTAATATGTTTTGCATACTACTTAATTTCCATTGGGTGGAATGTCAGAAGTGCTCGATATGTATGTAACTACGTTGCCCTCTTGTGACCAGCTCTCTAAAATAAGAAGCCATAGAGCACTTAAAGAACACAACTTGATTTAAAATAATAATAAAATCATTGATAGACTTACATTCTTCTTTATATATATATGCATTTCTTTTATACTAAACAAAGCAAAAATTTTATACTTTCTTAACAGGATCTTAAATATCGACCAGATGTATGCTGCTTCTGATCCTAGTGTCAATTGTTTTGTGGTTTTCTCCTGACATCTCACAGTCCTCAGGTGCCCAACTAATATAAAGGCAATATTAACAACCATGAAGGAGCATTATATGTGTTGACTATGATGTCAGAAGATTAATGTTCTTTTATTAAATATGTATGCATAAAAGCCATCAAGCATCACAACATTCTGGCTTTGATTCTTTATCTCCTATGGTTCAGATACTGGTTTGTTGCAAGTAGGCAAAATCATAGTGAAATCAATCTGCCACTTATTTTTGATGTAAGTATGATTAGGTTTTCCTTTGAGTTTTGTAATTTGGTTTTGGTTTGCTGTTTTTGTTTTGGTTGGTGGTTTGTTGGTTTGTTTGTTTGTTTTGTTTTCTACTTTTGTGCCAGTCATTTTCAAATTTGTTCCACTTGTTTTGATGCAAATATTGCTCACTTGGGTTAGTCAGCAATTCTTGTAAATTTCACTTAAGAGGAATTTTAAAATGATGGTCTATTTATAATAGATAGACCAGACTGAAAATTAAGAAACAGCACAATTAAATGTCAATTAGGAATAATACACACTAGTTTATAAATATTCTCTGAGATTTGTTACATCTTCAGAAATGTCAGATGTTTTTGCTTGTTAAGCAAAAGTCAGAAGCAATATCAAGTAATGTTCTGACTTTCTGTAGTGTTTTCCAATGATTCAAACACAACTAGGTCTGGTTTAATTGTCTTTCTGTGATTCAGAGTTTCCATGAGATGACAGACTCTTGTCTTACTGTGTGTTATAATATGAAGTGTTTCTAACTCTTATTTACTTTAAAATATTTAATCCTTGTATCATGTGACTGGTCAAAAAATATTGAGTCTAAGACAATGAACTGCAAGCACACGGGGAGGACAGGCATGTGCATATACACTCAGATATATAATGGTTTGGATGGAATTCACCTCTCAAGAAAAAGACCCTGTTTTTTTGATAGACAAGATACTGGAAATCAAATGTATCTTTCTCTTTTAGGCAAATATTTAGGGGATGGAGCCACTAACCTAGAAGTCTGAAACATTCTAGCAAACTACTCTGTCCTTAAATATGAAAGACTAAGGGAAATCTGAGCAAATTAAGACATGAGATTTAATTTACCTAAAACAGGGATTAGTTCCCATTAGACCAGAACTGGTGAAGCCACCCCAGGTTACATTTTAATTAGAATTTTCGTTGCAGCTTTAATTCAAAGAATGCTTGATTAAAGAATCTACTCTAGAAAAGTAGAAAATTCTTCATTATACTTTGGACCCACTCCTTAAATCACATAGATATACACAGACTACAGAGCTTGTATGTCATCTTCATAATAGTTGAGGGAAAGACAGTAAGCATTTTTTTATTCCTATATAAATCTATATACAATAATTTCTAAATTAAAAAAAAAAAAAATCCAGGATTTAGAAGACCATAACTCAAGTACCAGGTAGGTGCTTAATACTGCTTTTCTGATGTAGGATAAATGTATTATTTAATTGCAGCAGGAGCCTCTAGTGAAATGTGGGTATGCTATCGTCTCATCTGCAGTTGCACTCAGCAGCATCATTGCTTGGGTGGATAAAGTATCTGTGCTGGCAGCTGAACTGCCCTCTGTGAGTGAGGATCTCTTAGCTAGCACAGGAGAGTGCATCCCTTGAGTTAAGGAGGCTTTCAGGGGCACACTAACCACAGTAAAAGCCTACATTCATCACTGTCAGCTCCTCCCTTGCTCCTTGACAAAGAGTGTAGTGTCTTTAAGCCTTTTGTTTATTCTGTGAGTTTGCCTGAGTATTGGTGCATGTGGAGTGAGTTGAAAGGAACATTTTTGCAAAGGCAAAACAATTGGCCTATCTTTATTCATGCATTAACATTATAACTAAGGAAATGGTGACATTTGAAAGCATGCATGTTTTGATTTAAACATCTTACTACAGCATTCTGAGTGACCAGAATATCTGCAGCTAGGAGTTCAGACACATAATCCTATCTTAGTTCTCTGCTATCCTAACTACTTTATAGTTTCACTCAGGGAAGTCATTTCAGAAGAAATCTAAAAATCCAGTAATGCAAAAAGACATTCCTCTTTGACATAGAGTGCAGAAAGTGTTCTCTGCAACACTGTACCAATATAGATAAAATTACAGGACAAAACTGCCTGAACTTGTGTGTAATAGGCAGGATATTATTTTAAATTCTTCAACAGAAACTGCTGGATAAATGTGTATTATCATGTTACTACATTATGCTAGCATGTAGAAAGAAGTATTTTTCCTTGGAATTTCTCAAACTGATAGGAAAATTAAGTATTTTTTACGGCTAATATCAATAACTGTCCTTCTGAATATTTTTTTAGTACATTGTTTGGTTTTGGGTTTTTTTTCAGTAAAGCATCTTCACGTCATACAGTGGTTAATGAATTAATATCATATTCATGTGTTTTACATTCACCCTGAGTTAGACAGAGATCTTTAATTGTTCATGTGTAAAGTGTGATACCTGTGGCTTGGAACAATTCACTCTCTATATAAATGTAAATGTTTATAGCTCAAAGAAGTCCTTGTATAAACAACTTTATTTTATCTCATTACTAAAATTTTCTGTAGTTATTCATAGTTTAAGTGTTTAAACCTAATCATGCTGAGAGAATATGAGCCATTGATATAATTTTTATTAAGTATGGCTACCATGCTGCTTCTTAATTGGCTTTTACGTGGGTTAGACATAGTTTACAATAATTAAGCTCTAAGTAGGAGTTCACAGAAGACTTCATAATCTCTAAACAGCTTTTTAGGGCTCAGATATGGAGAGTGATGTCATGACTGGAATCTTGAATTATAAATCATTATTAAAGACAGATAAGGAATGATCGGTTTAGAAAAATGTGTCCATTAGAAAATTAGAGAGGTTGCTTTATATTCATTAGCATCTTCTAAATGCTTGACTAAAAATTTTTGTTAATGAAACAGTCACTTCAGTACATATGATACATAAACCTCACAAATTGACAGTTCAGACTAATTTCAAAATATTTTACTATTACAAGAAGAATAAAACATAAGAAATGTCAGGTTTTATTTCCAAAAATTAAATTCTTCTGTTTGAATTCTTACCACTAAAATGCAGGCAGTGTTAAATTCCACAATTTAATTAGCAGTTTCAGGGGTGTTAAACCATTACAGAAATTACAGATTGAAGAGTATACTAATCCTCATCTAATTAAGTAATTTTCTTTTTTTTTTTTTTAATTACAGCTTTTTGTTCTCTTTTAATCAAATCATTTTATGTTTAGGTTTAGGGAAATAAAATCACTCCGGAAACATTCTAACAGTGTTCTTGAAAAATTTGTAAGCCAGGACACATCTATTTTTTATGACATGCCTACACATTACAATAGCTACTTTTTAAAATGTTTTACTCAATGTAAATTGTGAGCTTAACTTCACAGAAGCAAAGGGATTCAAGCAGGAAGAAAGGATATAATAATGAGAACTGTATAACAGAGAAAAGAAAGGGAATGGAACATTTTGGAGGATGGCAGAATGGAGGTGTTAAAAACTGTAATACATATAAAGGAAAATATTTAGGAAAAGCAGGTTAGCAAAATGTGATATGTGAGAATTGTTTCTTTTAATTTTTCTAGCTTGAAATAGCATACAACTGTATAAAATCAGATGTAGGGTAAAAAAGGGCTTCTGAAGATTGCTTTTAAAGTCATTGGTGACTCAGATTTCAGATCATGATATATGTGATATAAAGCTCAGGCCTGATTTCACCATGTTCCTCTTAACAAAATGCACATTAAATTCATGAACAAGGAACATTTTGCTGAGGGGATAAGCTGCTGTTATCTAAAGATGGGTGTTATGGACCTGCCTGACATTGTAACATGGTGTAAGAGTTAATATTTTTCAGCCATTCAGAAAACCTTTTATGCTTTCTCAGTAAATCTGTACATGTGCCCTGTAGCTGACTAAAATTTGTTATTGAGCTCTGTAATATAAAATTGAAGGGATTGTGTGTTATAATCTAAATTAATTTCTGATTTAGTCTTTCAAATATTATTTAGAAGATTATATTACCCAAAGGCAGTTTATTTAGAGGACATTTTCTATGAGTGTTCAAAGTACATGGCACAATTCTGTTGGGATAGGATAATTGCATATAATCTTACAGATGGTTAATTTGCTCCTCAGTTAAATATTTGGAACTGAACAATGTGAGTTGTGCTATAACCTATTTGACTTGGAGAAGATGAAACACAACACTTTTCTGATAGGCAGGGTAGGTGTTTAACTTGTATAAAATGGGCCAGGCAGTAGAGTTTGAAATATGTGCAAGACCTTGGAAAAATAAAATAATATTTCTTTACGTGCCTGGTACAGCTGGAGAGTGAGAAGCAAAAATAGTTGTATTCTCATTTTCCACACTGCCAATGTCATGGGTTCCTGGGGATAAACTTGTACAATATAACATTAGACTTTTAAAAACTTTGTGACTGACTTCAAATTACCCAAGCAGCTTGTCAACGTTTAGGGTCAGAGCATCCACCACACCTATAACAGACATTCTCTGTTAACCCCTCTTCCTCCCCAAAGGAGAAAAGGAATAAGGAAGTCCCAGATTGGACTCAGTTACAGATGGGAACCAGATTCAGGAGCTTGATTCTGGAACTGGATTCAGGAATACATGAATTGGGATGAAAGGCAGAGTGGACGGAATCCTCAGATGCCAGCCATTGAAGGAGAGAGCTTGACCCTCATGATCCCTCAGGTTTATACTGAATATGAACTATATAGGATAGAATACCTGACTGGTCAGTTTGGGGTCACCTGTCCTTTCCATTCCTCCCTGCAGGTGCAGCCTTTTACTTTCTGCACCCCCAAAGTGGTACAAAAAATCCAGCAGTGGCCTTGATCTGCACACCAATCCTTGGTACTAACTCTAAACATGGGTTGTTATCGCTGCTGGAAGCAGACACTGACTGCAAAAACATGCTGTTAACTTCAGAAAGTGTAGTTAGTTAGAAGAGACTTGACTGAAAAATCAAATCACTGAACAGACTTAGTTCTGTTCTAACTCAAACCAGGACACAGATTTTGCTCTGGAATTCCTTCCTAGTCGCATAAAAAGGAAAATGTTAAGTGGGTCATCTGAGCTTTATACTGTCTGAGAGATTTCTCTCAGCTTCTGACCCACGATACATATGCAGAGACTTTCATCACATTATCTTAATGCTCATTATTATACCTATATTACTGGTGGCAGTGTTAGTGGAAGATAGGGAAATTTATCATACAAAATTCAGAAACAGAAAGTATAGTGTAGAATTTAAGACTCTTCTGTTCCATGTTAAATTCTAGACTGATAAAATAAAATGCAATTAGGCATTGAGAAAACGGTTATAACTACACATTAGAGACTAAATTCTTTTGTCCTTGTTCAAGCAAATCCTGCCTGCAGACTGAACTGAGAACTCAGATTGAGTGAAGACCACAGAAATGAGTCCTGAAGGAATATGGCTTACTGTAATAAAAGACACAACAGAGTTGGAATCAAAATACTGCTAGCTACACGTAAAAATGGAATAATGCTACTTAGGGAAACATTCAAATGGGATGAATTAATTAGAAACAAGACTTTGATCCAATGCTTATGACAGTATTTATGTTCAATGTAAGCTATAATTTGTATTACCTCAACTCTCTCATAGACTTTTTCTATTTCCTAAATAATGTTTGCCTATCTTTTACTGTTCATGAAAGGAAATGTTTTGCACTGTCAACATATTTGTTTGTTGTTAATAAAAGATTATAACTAAAAATATAATGATGTGTCAAAAAGAACTAACCCTCCAGAGAAGCTAAGCAGATGGAAATAGTGCTGTGAAAATTAATGTATTGTAATTCAAATGTGCTTTTCTGCAACAAATTATCTTTAGGTCCCACCCACAACATACTAATGATGAAGCAGAACTAGAGCAAGCTTATGGATTGGTTCTGCTGTCCTTTACATTGTTATGAAACCTATATAACATCATTTGACATCGAGATATTTCAGGTTTACAATAACATAAATTAGGACTCAATAAGCAGAAAGTTAGTAAAGCTAAGTGCTTTAAATACATTTTAAGCTCACTGAAAGGTCTATTATCTCACTAATGAGCTCTATCCAGTTCCAGTTTAAAATCTGCTTTCTCGGAGAAAGATATGGATTAAGACTTGTCAAAACAGATTCATATTCATTAAAGATACATTTTTAATTGCATTTTTAACACATATTTTCATATTCACGTTATCTGAATTTCTTGCATAGTTTATTCTCAAGCAAATAGTTGTTAAAATACAGGAAATATTTTGCTCTCTGACTTTGTTTGTGTTTTGTTTGTTTGTTTGTTTGTTTGCTGGTTTGGGGGGGGGTTAAGTATAAATAACTGTTTAGGTTGATTTTACAACAAGCAAGACTGCATGGGTTTTTGTATTAATCTAAAATGAATTCTTCCATGTGAAAAACAGCTAAGTATATTTCCATTATAGTATTTATTCACAAAATTAAGAAATCAGTCATGCTAAGTATGATGTCTACATTAACACTGAGAAGCTATATTAACATAGAGAAGCACCTACATTTATACCTTCCCTAACTTAAGAATCCTTCATAAAGGAAGGCTATAATTTTTTTCCTGGAAACATAACTGCACCTTTCTTTCAAAAGTTATTATTTAAAATCCACTCCTGTGAAAGGATTTCTAAACATGAGCTTGGTGCTCATGAAGAATTCTAGTGAATATGGTTCAAGGAACTACAGTGAACACAAGTTCTTTCAAGAGGTAGTGGATTTCAGTTTTATTGCTTAATCTGTCTGTTCTGATATTTTGCTGGGTGTTGCAAAGCCAAATATAAATTATTTTCAAAACTGCCTTTGTTTCTTTTTCTTCTAGAAACTTTTTTCTCTCTCTCCACATATTCCACTCCTTTCCTCTTATTTTCAATGACTTTTAATGAAATTCCTAATTGAATTCTGACACTTATTAGTTCCAGACAGATGTAACTACAAACCTTATTACAAGAAACTTCAATGCTTCTAACATTGCCAAGGGATGAAGCCTATCTAAAACCAGTGCTCATGTAAATGAGATCTGGACTGCAGCTACCCACTATAAAGATTATTCTAGTATGCAGAGGAAAGAAACAAACAGAAGGAAAGAAGCAGGAATGAACTTTGTTAAATAACCATTAGTATCATTACCTTCCTGTAACATCATTGGGGAGGCCAAAGAGTGATGGTAACCCACATTAGAAATGTAGGCTGTCCTCAGAGATGGGAAAAATAAAAGAAATAGGCTGGGGCTACATGGATAGTGGGGTCATTTGTAGTTCCTGCTGACAATCTATTTGAAAAAAAAAAAAAAAAGGCAATACATATCTGAAAAAACAGCTCCCTCGGGAAGGTGGAATGCATTGACTGGTGTGGAACTGCCCTAGGCTGCCAGCCTGGAATTGGAAACACTGAAGTGGTCTAAAGTGGGCTGGAAGTTATAGGTTTGGTTTTATTTTGTCTAGGTGGGTTTTGGTTTTTTTTTTTTTAAATATTCATGAATGCTGCAGGATAAAAATCTCAAAATTAAAATTACTATCCACCTTTTAATTCTGTTCTGATTAAAAATGTAAAGTTATGTTAAATGTCATGGAATGGTGTGGTTCGGCTCTTATTCCTGTTCCATCCAAATTTCCCTGTGCAAGACACTCTGAAGAATTTTTAATTAATATGGTTTTCCTGATTGGGAGTGGATCCAACCATTGGTAAAAGAATGAGACTCATGCTTGAGGCAGGGTCTTTTCCTACTGACCGTCTACAGAAAAATACTTCAAAAAAATATAGGTTCATCAGAGACCTACTAAGATGAAAAGCACGGTCTACAAATAAGAACTTAAATATTAAATGAGCCCAAATCATTCCAATATGCAGTCAATATGGAATCAAAATAAGATTACATCTTTGTTTACTGATGAGTAAAATTAGAGCTGGATAAGAGCTTTTCTGATAAACTAGAGATAATTCTTTTTCCTCTGTGAAAGTGAAAAAGAGAACTTAGGTTTTTTTAATTAAGGTTCCTAAATAGAGAGGCATAGCTGATAATTTATTGCTTTGGACTAATTAGTTGATAGACTGTATGAGCTTTATTTATTTTAGTATTTTACAGTAAAACCTACTATAAGATTCAAAGTACATGTTTTATTAGCAAAACAAAGTAACTGAATATTTTATCTGCTTTGCAAGTATTGACATGCAAAAATAAATATTATTTGGCTGTTCAGTCACAAAAATAATTAAAAAATAAATACTATTTATGCAATCATCTTCACTGAGCGTGCAACTGCTGCTCTTAGAGGCAGCTCTCAGGTATCTGTTATTGCCCCTCTTTCAGATATTGTTCTCTAGTAGTAGCAGAGTCAGGAGAATGTAGTATGTGGCAGTGATTCAGATGTTCAAGTTTAGTATAGCAAATCAGCTTTAATCTTTGATTAACAAACCTGGGCCAAAAGTCTGAGCTGAGAATGGGAGTTGCTTCAGGGTTAGCATATGTTGAGTTCTTCCATAAGATAAGTGTGTTAATGTAGATTCAGAAGTCCTAAACTACTGTGAAAAATCACCAGATGTCTTTTGTTAAAGACCTTGCATTTCAGTGACCTTTGTTTCTGTCAAAATCAGCTTCTTCAGTTTGGAGTTATTTTTTATTATTATTTATTTATTTTATTTTTATCTTAACTTTATTAGGCAGAGCTGAAATAGTGTAATTCAAGGATGTTCTTCCCCCTTCTCAAGTTAACCTGGCTCTTTTTGTGCTTCAGGTGTGGCCTGCTGCAAAGAAGTCTGTAAAAGAACTTTCTTGCCAACTTTTATGTCCCTGTCTTCTCTGTTGGTGCTGCTGCCTATTGAGTTTATTTCACTCATCTGTTTTATCTCCTGGATAATGTGGTTATCTTACCATGTGTCAGATGACAAATCAACAGAAAGAGTGTAAAAACTCATTTTATGGAGCACTAGAAAAAATTTTGAACCATTGTTATCAATTCCTCATCACTCCTTTGCATTTCAGTAACATAAAAAAGTATTTACAATTGACTTTAGAAGTATGCAAACCATATTTTACAAATATTTATGTACAGGAGTAGTGGCTTTTATGAAAACATGGGTACATACTAATATAGAGGACATTTAACTGAAAAGAGTTACAACTGTTTAGCATAACAATGAAATGGAGGAAATTAGAGCAGCCCCAGCATGATCTATTCAGACCTTAATTGGTATGGCAGTTCTTGCAGCCCAGTATATCTGAGTGTATAAAGCAGCAATAAATGCACAGTGCAAAAAGCTCATAGGTGTTTCCAGATGGTGGGTCTGAAAGTTCTGCTTAATTGTCTGTGTAGACAGAGAAGGCAGTTAGAGTGAAGAGGAAGGCTTGCCCTCAGTAGTGATACAAGTCACTACTGGAAAATTGTACCAGATTTTTCCTCCCTGAATTGTTCAGGTTTTGTCATGACTTGAACACAATTGCTCATTATAGAGTAATCTGCAGTGAAGTGTATTTCTTTATTATTATACTAAAGTTTACTAACTTACTAAAGTAAGTTCACTAACATATACTTTTCTAATTAATATAAACAGTAATATATTATTTTTAAATCAATCTTTTAAAAATAATGATTTAGTAATAAACTTGAAGTTTTGTAGGAGCTGTATTTTCAAGAACACTAGAAGTCAAGGGAAGAA
>JANHGN010020268.1:14511-42760 GCA_024605025.1 Megaceryle maxima | reverse complement strand
GGGGGTGTTTGTCCCCTTTCGCAGAAAAAAAAAAACGCAACCCCCCCCCCCCCCCCTCTTTTTTTTCCCTCCACAACTCAAATGACTTAACTCTCTTGATCTATCAGTGAATATTTGTTTGTAACCTACCACAGATTGCTGCTGTCCCACAGAAACAATAGAAGTTAGACTGTTTAGTGGCAAGAATTCCTTTGCAGTCTGCAAAGGGTGTCACAGTATGCTCAAGACTGCACTGAAAAATGTGAATCATTGCTTGTCTTAGCTCCCAGGAGTAAGATCTCTAAGTGATATTTTTGGTTTGTGCATTAATGGCAATATTCTAATATTGTCAATCTGAATCTCTTTTAACTGATATAGGTTTGTGAGTACTTTAATAGATGGGGAAGTTCTTGATAATAAGCCCAGAATCTCTAAGAGATAGAAGTTGCATAAAAGTTATTTTCTATTAGTGTTGTCTATAGAATAGATGGAATGTTTTGGGTTTTTGTTATTTTTTTTTTTTTTTAAGGTAGCATTTTATTATTTAAGGGAGAGTAGGGGAGGTACAACAGTCTTTAAGGAAGGAAAATTGTAATTCTGAGTTAAAGCAACTTGTAAAACTCTTCAAATTAATTTTTGGATCCTAGAAATAGGGAAGTGTATCTATGTTGTGTTTTGGAAGTGTTTTCCTATTCTTAATGAGCCGACTTATTTTTAATACAGTTGATTGTATTTGTCTGCAAGATGGGGGCCTCGCATTTTTTCATATAGGATTACCTACAGCTGTATGTAGGCAAGTTTATGCTAATATACATTTTCATCTGTTTTGTTAGCTGTGGAAGTTCTTGTGTAGAAAAATACAACTGGGAAAGGAACTGCAGGGGAAGGATCTGCAGAGGGCATTGGCCTAATGACTGATTTGCCATACTGCTTTCAGAGTTCTCCATAGAAGAAGGAAGCTCTCTGAGTTTTCAAATGTATTATCTCATGAGTGAGAGAATTCTGTTTGCATAAGTTGGCAGTGTAAGGATTTTCACTGTCTTAGATTTTAATTAAAGTGGAATTGTTCTTTTTGTACCATGAAAAAGTAACTTTCACTAGAACTTCAAGAAATGCTGGCTGAAATACCAGTTAAATGTCTTCTGTCTCAAGACCTACTTTGAGAATATTCTGCAGTTGGTGGAATTGTTTTCTAAAATGAGACTCTAAGGAGTATCTCTTATATTAATTTCTCCTGTCAATCAAAAGTTCCCCAGAATTCATCTTCCTTAAAAATAGTAGCTATATGGCCTTTAGCACTGAGAATTTCTGTGTCCCTTCTCCTTCTTCATTTAAGAAAAAAGAAGTCTCTGGGACTTCAGTGGAGCAAATTAGTGGAATTATTATGATCTGTCATGACAACTTCTTTACTGTTTTACACTTTACAAGCTTTCAAGTCTGCCAAGATGGTAATCTATTAAGAAGCCTCTAAGTAGGCTTTGAATTTAGACTGCAGTGACTTGGAAGATAACTGGTTTTAAGTAGGCAATAATCTGCCTTTCTTCTAAAGCCCCTATGAATGGTGGCCTCAAAAAACTTCAGTGTAGCCTGCATCTCTAGAATTAAATGAGAACTAAAATAATCAATGCCATCTGTTTTTCATGCATTTAGTTACTTTTTTTTTTTCTGGACTAAGTAAAGCCATTGGTTGACTTACCTATTTCTGACATGGGCTTCCCTCCAAACTTTTTCAAATTTGTGTCCAAGTGTTCAAGTGGAAAATTAAGGTGGCAATTTTGTGAACTGTAGTACTTCCTATGTATGCATGGATTAAGTAAGTGATGCTAAAGAACTAATTTCTCCTGTCTAATTATGGCTGAGTCTTATAATGCAATATGGGATTGTATAATCTAATATGGGAATGCAAAGCTGTATAAATCAGGATTTTTTTTTTTTATCTTCAAGGAGATTTCCCTATTTTAACACTCTGTGCTATTTTCATGGACATAGATGTTTTGTAGGCTAATGATAAGCTTATTTCAGGGGGAAAAAAAAGAGTGCATACTCAGTTTCTGTGCCTATTAAATGCAAACCCAATCAAATTACCTTTTCATTCTGAAGAAAAGAGGAAAGCAGGAGGAACAGATCTGTAGGGGAAGAATTCTGTCAGCACTTGAAACCTAGCATTGTGATGAAGCTCACTGCAGCTATTCTCATTAGAAAACCACTGTTATAAACAGGGGACTGTTCTATAAAATATGATAAATATTTAGCCAATGTTTAATCCATTTACTGCTCTGCACTGGTTCCGGCCAGACCTTAAATGAAACAAATTTAAGGACTCTGCATTCTTCCAAATTTCATTAGAAGCAGAACAGTGAAATTAGGTAGTGTTTACCATTAGCTTCTCAATGCATTTAAGGTTATGTTTATTCAAAAGTAGCCCTGTAGTCTTAACAGCATCACGGTAGGTTCGGTAATTAGAAATGAGAATTTGTCCTGTTTTTTCACTGTTTTGTCAATCTAAAGCTGATTTTTGTTAGTGTGCTGTAAAAATTTGTATAAATTCTGTAGTATGTATGTAATTTTTCTCACTGAAATTTGTGCTGCCAATTTAAATAACAAAGCCATTGACATAGAGTAAATGAGTTGAACATACAGTCAGATGTTAAATTAAAAGCTACTGATGGTTATGCAACTAGAAGTTCAGTTAAAGCAATGAGACTGATACACAACAAAGTTTCTTATTACTGGACAATTAATATTTTCTCATGTAGAATGCAAAGATTTGCTGTTCACTCTGTAAATAGTGCCTGGACAACCAAGGTTGCCTACAGTGTGATACTTACTGCATTCTCATGTCTGTGAATATAACAGGTTGAGGGACTCCAGCTGTGCTTTAGTAACAGAAAGGCTCAAGTTCTATAAATAAAAGTATTTGCAGGTATAGAAGCCACTTAGGTTGAACAATAAGACTATTATAAATACAGATTGTCATTTCTTTGCTTAAATGCAAAGATATAAGGAACACTGTGAATATTTATTTGACCTGTCTGTGCCAGTTGGTCCTGATGGAGCTGACTGACCTCTCTGTATGTTGAGGAATGAGTTGTCTGGAAGGACCACTGACTACTTGGAGTGCAGTTAAAAATCTGCTAGAATAGGTTTATCCAGATCAATTTCTCTAGCTTTGTTCCTGTGCACTTCGTCAGCTTGCTAGCTATGTAAGCTTGGTTTTTACTACCCATTTCCACTGGGCATCTGACAGAAGAATGACAAAGCAAGTGTTGAACTATAAAGTTCAAAACCTCATACATTTTCCTTGTTGAGTATTTTTGAATTTTCTTCAGTTGCCTTCAAAAAGGTGTGGTGTCTGCTTCTATGCATCAACTAAATGAAGCTAATTATCTGCTCTTGGTTTGCATTGTTCTTAATACTCTGTAATTTTGTAATGAGGCTTTCTTACCCTCATTATTCAATCACTGTATGTTGGTTTACTTCTAATTGCAAAACCCACAAAAGGGAGCACTTCAGAAAATATGTTTAGCCATTACGTTTGTGACTTTCTAACCTTCCAAATACCTTTTGCCTCTTGAATGTTTCAGGTTTGTAAGAGCTGCAGCATGTATTTCTCCCAAGTGAGCCTTTTAGAAATCTGACATCACTGCTTATAAGTGATGACTAATGGGTGTTATATGAACTGTTCTGGTTGTAAAAAGTAAAAGAAGAAAATGGAAATGTACAGAGTGATACTCTTCCTACAGCATGTTGTGGGACAGTTCCATGCTGTTGTTGAAAAACAGACAGTGGATATTCTTAATTGTCATAGTTAAACTATGAATTCCTTCAAAATAAGCTTGGGCTTTTTAGAAGAATTTTAAGTTGATATTAAATATTTTTGATGTAGACAAAATTTAGAGATGCAAACATGTCTTTTTGAGGTTTATAGCTCTTTCATTGTGTGGGAGGAAAAGCACTGCATAGTGCTTACACGCAGTCTCTTTGCAGCTTTGCGGATAGTGGCCTGCACATCCTACTGGACAGAAAGATGGAAGTGAATAAGCTTGCTATTTTTATGTCCAGTGAAAGTCATTAATTAATTAAATAATAACAGAACACGGACAACCTCAGTAACAAACTGTGAGAAGCTTACTTCATGTTTTTAACTATTTTCTAGAGGTAACTATGACGCTCATTTTTTAATATAAAATGTTCCTTAATAGCTATTGCAGTCTATCCTTGCTGCTACTGCACACTTACAGAGAGGCTCCTCTGCATCCGGTAGGATTCTCCCTCTCGTCTCTCCAAGTTGTGTGAAGATAAAAACATTAATCTTCCACTTTATCTTAGTCTGCCAGTATATCAGAAGGTTGTTGCTTGCTCTTCAAGAAGAGTGATCAGAAGCTGAGAATCTAGAACAGTGCTGTTCTGCAAGGAAGAGGAGATATGCTTTCCAAATTTGTACTTTCCTTGATCCAGGTTTGCTATGCTGGCTTTCCCTCCTCCTGCTGGTTGGAATACCATATATCAAGTCCAGTTGCTACAGTAGGATCATTTTAATTGATTATTTGTCAAAAGAACCACATAATAAGCAATCATGACTAAAACTTGAAACTATATCACATTATACTGTTTGGGTTCCAGAGTCAGTTTTAACTAAATTTAGGCCTTCAAAGACTTGCTGGTGGTGGGATTAGAGGCGGAATTAAAATATCTGAAGAACAGACAGCTTTTATTTGTAAATGAAACTTCTCTGTGATTATGAAGCTTCAGGAAACAACACGTAGAAGTTCTCACACCCAAAACTTGTTCTTCGATGAAGTGTGTATAGTAATTCAACATCTTTCAGGGAGTGGTACAGTGTATACTTTTTTTAACTGTGAGCCTCAGAGCCTACAGTTTCCTCACCAGACTTTCTTCTTTAAATACTGCTGTCAGTTTTTCAGTAGTATTATTTAGTCTCGTAAAATTGGTGGACTACAGCAGCCACACCACTGAAAATATTATCTTGTTAAGAGCTGGGAAGGGTTGAAGTGTCTCCATTTTTGGGGAAATGCTACTGACAATCTAAACCAGGGGAGCTCTTACGGTGTATGGTTGACCTGTGCCAACCCCTTCTGGCATCTGAGTTTTCCTAGGGTTGGTTGTTGTTGGGGTGGGAGACATTTTGTAAATGCTTTGCCACCACATTTACCCAGATGTCTACTTATTAAAGTATGAATTATAAACAGCTGTCAATTTATTGCAGTACCTTTTGGATAATTTTTCCCATACTTGCATGAAATCTTTCCTTGACAGGGATTTGATCAGAAATAAAGATCCAGTTTAACTGGACTGCCTGGGTCCTTTGTGTTGTCATGTCCATGACATACAAATGTACATGTGAACTTAAAAATAGATATTATTCTGATACCAAAATGTGTACTTAATTCTTCTTGTTTAAAACTAAGTTTATAACTAGTGATAATTAATGATGTGTATTTACTCTGGGGTTTTTTTGTTTGCAGTTTCGGGAACTAACATTCTTCCTGCTTCTCTCCCCCCAACCTCCCAACCCTATTTCCTGCTGAGCATGGTTTTCTAAACCATCAAATTAAGAAACAAAAAGAAGACTGTTTAAGTCAAGCTACTTTACATGAAAGCCTATTCAAGGTCTAGGCTCAATGTTTTATCATGAGTACTATTGTTTAACTGAAAACACATTTGTACACTTGCAGATGTAATGGTGTTTAATGAAGTGCACAGATTTAAAGTACATTTTAAGTATTGCTAAAGTACAGATTTGCAGACTAAGTTATTTTATTATCTGTGGTGCTGTTTGTAGTACCGTGTAGCTTCATCTGTGTGATTTTTGCAAAGTTTTTGAAGAACTACATTAATCCTTCTTCTCTAGAAACTTTGCTGTAATACCTTGAAGGGTTGAAAAGACACTTAAAATATTTATTAATCACTTCACGAAAGAAATCAAGAAGCTCCTTGTTTAAACAGGGTCTTGTTTTGTGACAGTTCTTAGCCCTGCATAATAATTTTGACTGGAAAATACTTAAGTCTTGACTAGGCATACCCATGTGTGCACACTCTTAGGTCAGTTCCTGAGGTTCATAACTGAAGAATCTAACTGTGAAAATCATGTATTTTGTAGGGCTCTAGCTGACATGAACAATGATGGGAGGATGGATCAGTTGGAGTTTTCAATAGCTATGAAACTTATCAAATTAAAGCTACAAGGTTACCAACTCCCATCTACACTGCCTCCTGTCATGAAACAGCCGCCTATTGCTCTGCCTAGTGCTTCAGGATTTGGTAAGCTCATTGTTTTCCTCCTTGTTAGCCTGTACTGTAGTAACAGAAGTCAAACATGATTATTGTACTTTTAGTAAAAAGTACTTCTAAAAGTACATGGACTCAAAAACAAATACTGCCACATGCATGCATGTGTTCCAATAAAAATATCTCTGTGAGCTTTTAGCACCCAACCATGCTGAATAATATAAGTTGATGTCCTATTTGCTTCATTTCTTATATTGCTCCCAGTATGTTGCAAACAAAAGTGCTTGCAGGAAAAAAAGATGGGTAAGGTATCAGGGCTAGTGCATTCCAAAGTGGTGGAGCTTTTATTTAAACTATTGACATTAAGAGATCTCCACCTTTGGCAAGATTAGCTGTACTTTTCTTGACTTTTTACAAGTTATGGTAATAGTGCACCCCTCTGCTTTTATATTGTGAACAGTTCTGCACTGGTATTATCTTCTAGCTGCTGATTCAGTTCTCGTGGTTAGGTATTGCCAAGGTGGCCATCATTTCAAGGGAAAGAGTAGGGAAAATGGGATGGTGAAAGGAAAATAACTAAATGAAGCTGAACCTTATGTATGACAACTCAATGTTCTGCTGTATTTTGTAGTGAGAGGTTCTGTACCTTTCTGTTTTAGTTGTTGCTGTGACTCAAGTCAAAGGAGAATGTTTCCTGTCTTTAAGTGAATAGTGCATGTGATAAACTGTGTGCAACTGCATTGTTCCATCAGTTGTCACTTCCACAAGTTTTACAGTTTTTGACTGAGAAATCAGTGAAATTGAACAGAGCAAATACTGGTTTAAGTGAGAAAAGGTATAATAAAATCAAACCCTCAAGAAAACAAACAAAATCTGTGACTTTCTTTTTTTTTTTCTCATTGACTGTAGACTTGATCTCAGTAGTTTTCACACACATTCTTCCCATTGGCATGACTGGATCTCCTTAACCTCCCTGTTATCCATGCAACTGTGCTTACACCTAAAATACCTCATTACTCTGCTTTACCCTATTAGCTTTGCACTGTTTCATCCTGACAATAGGCTGCAAGCAGTTACCCTGAAGCTTGCTCTTTTCAGCTGTGGCTAAATGTAGGCTTTGGGTTCATTACTCACTGGAAGTTGACAGTGCTGCTCTTCATTTAGTTCAAGGCAAACAATTATTTTCTTCAGCAAATGCTAATAGACTTTTTTGGTCAGTGTTGCATCCAGTGTGATCTTATATGCATATGTTATAAAGTGGTATGTTGTCCCCTCTGCATTATTTTATGTTCCCCTGCTGTGCTAATGGTGCAGCAGACTGTAAGAGTTCTTTCAAGGGGTGCGTGGAAGTTTCCATTTTAATTTGCTCTTTAATGCTGCATTTACTGCTGGGTTGCAGGCTGCAGTTAAATTGTTGTATCATAATAGCAGTCTCTAAATTAGAAAAAATATCTCCTTTTCTTGCCCATAGGTATTGGGGGCATTGCCAGCATGCCATCTCTTACAACTGTTGCCCCAGTGCCAATGGCATCTATTCCAGTAGTAGGAATGTCTCCACCATTAGTATCTTCTGTTCCTGCAGCAGCAGTACCTCCTCTGGCTAATGGAGCTCCTGCTGTTATACAGCCTCTGCCTGCTTTTGCTCATACTGGTATGCTACATACTGAGACTCTGTTTGCTTTCTTGCTATTAACAAATTATTTTGCCATTTTCAACAGTAGGCATGAAATTAGCCATTCTAACTTACTTTAAAGAATGATCTTGGGTAAGGACACTATTTTGGTGTAGCCTAATGTAATTGGTTAGCAAACTTATATAAAAGTTAACAAAAGAAACATGGACATACCATACTGTGTCGGTCATGTTGAGTAAAGTATTAACCCTATTATAACAGCAGTGTGATAAATCTATCTTGCCAGTAAAATGTTGCCTAGACATAGGTCCTCTCCTATCTATTTATAACTATTGATGTACTGCTGTTTCTTGGGATTACTTTAAAATACTGGACTACGTGTGGTTTTAACATTAATCACAATATAATTTGATATCAACAGAGTTTGCGTAAAATGCAGAAGTAAAAAGACACAAGAGAAATGCCTGTATGCTTTCACCTATTTTGTTAAACACTTAATATTTTTAAAAGGGATACCATCAGAAGAACCCTGTTGCTTGCATTTGATGTTAGGAACTAGATGAATATAATTGAAATTCTACACCTAGAAATACTAACACTAATAACTACATGTGTTCTCTTATTTACAGCCACGTTGCCAAAGAGTTCTTCCTTTAGTAGATCTGGTCCAGGATCACAGCTAAATGCAAAACTACAAAAGGCACAATCATTTGATGTGGCTAGGTAAGTTGGGATGGAATGAGCGTATGTGTTTATCTGGTTCCCCAGAGTTAGAAAAATAACTTCTCTTTCGCAAAGTTGTTTTTTGAAATAATATTTACTTGTGGAAATCAATTCCTGCTGAGATTTCAGGATTTCATAGGATACTGTGGTTTTACAAGGAATGCTCCATGAATAGTAAATCATTGAAATATAATAATTAACTATTACACTATATGTTGACACAACGTTTGAAGTCTTGAAAACTTAATTTTTAGGAAAGCATTTGCTTCTGTAAACATCAGCTGCATTGTGTAATACTGCACAGCCACTTCTCCATTTAGCGTGAAAACATAAGAAGT
Organism: Megaceryle maxima; assembly: GCA_024605025.1. Lineage (NCBI taxonomy): Eukaryota > Metazoa > Chordata > Aves > Coraciiformes > Cerylidae > Megaceryle > Megaceryle maxima. The sequence continues at coordinate 33,838 of JANHGN010020268.1, read as the reverse complement.
AATACTACTTAAAATTAGCAACTCTAGGATTATTTTTAAAGCAAAATATTTAATAGCTCTCATATTTTAACTGCACTCTACATAACTCTTTTTTAACATATTCTTCAAGTTCTGCATGAAAGAAACCACCTAAAAGGCTTTTAGATTATTTCAAGGCCTAGGAAAATGTATGGTTAGGCAATATGTATTTTATTATGGTTTTAAGAAATGTATCTAACAAAATAAAACTTTCTTAGAGGAAGTAAGATAGTTTTTTATAAACCAGACTTTCCCACAGGTCTATACTACAGTTTGTTTGTGGGTTGTTTTTTTTCAAGAAGAAAAAGGTTTGCAACATTATTTCATGATCTATTTTTATTTTCATTTTTATTTTGTTGATTTTTCTTGTGTCCTATTATTAGATAAGTGACACTACTGATTATTGGCAAATAGGATTAAAACTCTTTCAAAACCAACAGTTCTTTTTCTCTTTGAAATCTAGTGCTGTCAGGAAGATAGCAGTGATGTTCTAATACAATTTCTAGAGGTACAAGAAGTTACCAGCTTTGTTTATAACAAAACTTAATATTTATGGTGAATGAAGTTCAAGAAACTTCTGCTGAAATGGTTTCTAGAAATTCCATGAGAGGTCTGCCATAGTTTTGGGGTTAACTGAATCTTGCTGGTTGCCTTTATTGCCAACAAAGGCCTGAACCTCAGGTGAGATGACCTCTTTTCTGAGGTGAAATTGCATGGGTTTTTGAACCTGTTTGAGCCAGGGTTGGAGCTTTCTTAGCTCAATCACTGTTACTTCGGTAACTCTGAAATGTCTGCCAGCAATGAAAGAGCTATTCCTTCATAGACTGCTGCTAATGCCTAGCAGTGAACTGACCTGTGTCTTCAAGTTTTATTTTGGAGAAAATAGATAGCAAGGTAATTGATTTGCAGAGTTTGTAGAAAGGGAGGAAGAAGGGTTAAGTCCATTAAACTGAAATGTAAAGTTGCAGGTTTTTTTTTTTTCCCCTACTTGAGAATTATTCTGAACTTTGAGAAGGGTGAAATTAAAAATTCAATTTGCAATGGTTTTGTCACTCTGTCTGCCAGGTCACCAGTAGTGAACTCTTGGCAGGCATGGTGTTTGGGATACATGTCAACTGTTTTGTCCTCCAGCATTTTTTCTTCCAGAACTGCTATTTCAGTGCCTGTGAAGGAGAGTTTCTTTACTTAATGTGTAGTAGTAGTAACCTTACTTCACAGATCAAGGTACATATATGTGCAATACAAAGTAGATTTAATATGTGGAAATTCCAAATCTAGCAAAACTGGTGAGACAGGAAATCCCATGGATAAAATTTAAATAGTCACCTTTTTTTTTTAAATGAGATCAGATTTTTGTTAGCTAAGACAAAGCTTGTTTTTGCTTTGCTCCCATAAAAGAGTATCATTAAAGCACAATAGTTTGTAAATAGAAAATAGAAATAGAGGTATTAGCTGTTTTGGATCTTACGTGAAAATAGAATATGAAGTTAACTAGGAGAGTATTCATATAATCCTTCTCAGCTCAATACTGAAAGATATTGCCATGCTGTCTGCTTAGTGGACCAGGAAAAAGGGACTTGGTGGTTTTGGTTCTATGTTTTGAACTGTAATTTGGTATGCTGTTACAAATGCTTATTTCATCTGTTTGCTTCCTCCCCCCCCCCACTTTGAAAATGTGGGAGTTTACAGCTACAAATAACAGCACTCAACTTATTATCTGAATGAATTAGAACTGGGAGTATTACATTTGTCAGTTGAGTTCCATTATGAGAAACTTCAATTGCTTTCAAATATAGTTTCTTCACACTTTTTTCTGTTTTCAGCGTATTTTACATTTATTTTATTTAATCAGCATATGAATTATTTGATTAAGACAACCAGTTAAAGACTGGGTAAAGCGAGATATTACTTCTGATGACTGGTAAGGCAGCTGTTAGCTTCATGTGATTAAGTTTAAAATTATATTTCCCCCCCTCCTTATCCTTTTTCTAATTCTAGTGTGCCTCCTGTGGCAGAGTGGGCTGTACCTCAGTCATCAAGACTGAAGTACAGACAGCTGTTCAATAGCCATGATAAAACAATGAGTGGACACTTAACAGGTATTGAAGCTGTATTTTTTGTTGTCTCCTTTATTTGAACTGTAAAAGGCCAATTATAATAGCATTTAGAATGCTGTTCAGATAGTAAGAGACTCTCATCTCTCTCTGTTGCCATCATCAATATTGTTCTATTTGAACCTCCCAACTGCGTAATGATCTTGTTTACAAGCAAATATTCATTGTAGGTGGGTTCATTTTATCACCACCTTTCCTTTATTTTCTCCAAAGTAATCTGGCACTTGGAAATGATTCTTGGAAAGGGTAACAATGAGTTATGTGAAAACATGTATGGCCACTTAGAGCGTTCAGTTCATCCACTGATGAGGGTGCCTATCATTTCAGAGAGAAATTAAAATGGTGTACTGGCTTAGTTTTACTGATTCTGGAAGAATCTCTTTGTCTTTCATAGCTGTTTTTTTGTTTGTATGTTTGTTTTTTTCTTTTTTAAATGTCTGATGTTGTAGAGAACAGATAGGTTATACATTTTTTAGTATTTTCCTTTTGGGGGGAGCCTAGTTCATGCTGATAACATCTCTTCAGTGTTCCCAATTCAGAACTAAGCTCTGTTTGTGCAGTAGCTACTTGATAATGCGAGAAAAGGAGAAAGTTGCTTATTTGTTGATCCTTGTTTTACTTTGTCAGGTCCACAAGCAAGAACTATTCTTATGCAGTCAAGTTTACCCCAGGCTCAGCTGGCTACAATATGGTAAAAATAAATCTATCAATTTCCATCAAACTGGAAACTGTACTTAATACTCTATACTGTATAATGTTCATTTTTTCTCCCTTTTATGTCTCCTTCCACTGATAAATCATTATATGTTGCTCTTTTTAATGTATAACCTTATAAAAGAAAACCTGCACTGCTATGCTTAAATGAATATTACTTCACAAAAGTAAACAAGAGCATCTTTTGCATTATGCACATAGACATTTTGTAAGTTTGTTTTCCATTACGGGGCTTTCAGGCAGATGAGGTGTTTAGCCTCCTATGTCTTCCCCATCCCTGGCCATAGGTGATACAGCAGCAGTCAGATGTCTGTACAGGTAGTACAAAAGGAAGCTTAATCCAGAACTATATGTTTTTGGGGGCTTGTCTGCTTTTCATGTGAGCAATTGCACTTGCTTTCTGTGCTAAGCACTGATGTTTCTGTTATATCTTAAAAAGCACGCTTTCCTTCTCTGTTTCCTAACAAAGTTACTTTAAGGAAAAAAAAAAAAAAACCCAACCCAATAATTCAGCAGATGATTAACCAAAAAATACTCTGCTTATTGCCAGCATTTAAGTAGGTTGTGTGGGCGGGGGAATGATGTCAGCATACTCCAGGAGTTCTAAACATAACTCTTTTAATCTCTGACATTCAAAACTGCCAAGTCTATTGAGATAAGGAATCGATTGTACAGTTTTTGTTGTCCTAAGTATTGCTTCCTTTCCTGGTACTTACTCTCTGGCAGTAGAACTGCTGTTGCTGTTCTCTGGGGCAAGATTTGTCACTCTGTTGGGATTGAATTTGCTAACTCATAGACACACAAAGTGAAGTACTGATGTGCAGCCTGTACTGATGTGCAGCCTGTCAGCTATTCTGTGGCACCTGTTTTGTTATTTCCCTAATAAAAACGTGGACCCAAACTGTTAGCATAGAAGATCAGTTATATATTTGCATACTACATTTTCATTCTACTGGCTTGTTCTTGTTCCCTAGACTGAGGAGTTCAATAACACAAGTATGGATCAAATGAGGCTCTAATTGTCTTCCAAATTTAAATCCCTTAAACAAAGTTCTGTACCTCGAGGCATCAGAAGAATGTATCAGTTGCTTACCTTCGATTTTCACAGTACTGTGGGAGATTTTCCTGCATGAGTAGAGTGTAGCACGCTAGAGAAACAAAGCTGATGGTTTGGCTGTTAAACTTTGTCTAATACCACCTTAACAGGAGTAAGAAATATTTTGTACATCTGTTGGGAGTACTGATTTTAGGCCATCCAGAGATGTTAATCTGTAATTCCTAATATGTGCATAATGCTAAAATGTTTTTGTGCTTGTCAGGACTAGAATATTAATAACTTTGATTTTAGTGCAAATATGTCTTCTGCAATGTAAGATAGGAGCCTCCAGAAGGAGAAGGAAAACCAAACTAAAAAGTTCTACCAACACACCTAGTCTGATTCTTTTCTAAATAATACTGTGTAGTGGATGTTCACAAGATGTTCAAGAAAGCTCCCTTGATTAATGTTACCTATATAGCATATGGTACAGGCAGCACTCAAAGAAGCAGCAATGGCTGTAAGGATAGTCCCAGGGTAGACATGCATAAGAAACATGGGAAATAATGAAGCATTCGTTTTCTGCTTTTTATTTGTTTTGAAGAAACAAAGTAGGGTGGAAAAAAGTAGTGAACATTTAATTAATTTGGAACTCATTATGTTAAAACTATGCTTTTTTTTAATGGTGATTTTTAATATCTAACAATTTACTTACACTTTACCCTCCCTTTAAAAAGGAATCTTTCTGATATCGATCAAGATGGAAAACTTACAGCTGAAGAGTTTATTTTGGCTATGCACTTAATTGATGTAGCTATGTCTGGTCAGCCACTGCCACCTGTACTGCCTCCAGAGTATATTCCGCCTTCATTTAGGTAACTGCTTATAATTCTGCAACTTCTCATCTAAATTTTTATTTCTGTTCTGTGAGTCTAAAGTACAAGAGATTGAAAAGTAACCCTTCTTCTTTTCGTACTGTATCTATGGCACAGAGTGCCTTCTCCTTGGGAATTTCTTGTCCAATGTATTTATTAGAAGTACTGGATACTGGAAGTAACAAGAAGTCCTTGTAAGAGTACAGTTCTGGTCAATGTTTTATGTTAGCATAGCTTCCAAAACTTATTCAGTCTGTCCATATATCTTTAAAGTGTTATAGTTCAAACTTATACCTCTGTAGAGTAAAGGGGATGTGTTGAAATTCAAAACGTGGTATGAATTTACACGGTAGCAAAATCTGATGCCTTTTGATACAGTTGTATCTGATTTGTAGTGGTGAGTCATTACTTCTTTCTCTATTTCACTTTTTTGTGGAGACATGGGTGGGAAGGTAGGAACAGCAATGGAAAGAAATGTTTGCACTCATAACATAGTTCCATGTTCTTGAAGCCCTCCTGAAAATTACTTCTGTTTGTTTGTTTATTCTGTGTGGCATGTTGTTTTTAGCTTGACTATAGTGAGGACTTCCTCTGTCTTTGCAACTTTTGCTACAGTTTAAGTCGGTATTTCTCCAACCTCAGGATGGTCACAAGTAAGATCTCTTGGGCACAGGGTTGAACATATTGCTAAATTGTGTGATGCTGTGAATGTTGTTGAATAAAGTTTTTTCAGGTCACCAGTGTGTGCTGTTGGGACTCTGGAGAATATTGTTATTTTAATGGCAATGGCTGAGTAAATCCTCTGGGTAACACTGAGGGAACACTAAATATCATTAAACATTACATCATTGCATTTGTTTTATTATTTCATCATTAAATCATAAATAAATTTGTCAGGCATGGGTTCTTTTAAGCAACTTGGAATTATCGCTTTATTGACAGAAGAGTACGCTCTGGTAGTAGCATATCTGCTGCAAGTTCAGGATCTGTAGACCAAAGGTTACCAGAAGAACCATCATTAGAGGAAGAACAGCAGCAACTGGAAAAGAAATTACCAGGTGAGCAAGCAAAAGCAGATATGTATTGTATGCTGTTATTGTTATTGCTATGTTACTGTTATGTGCTGTGGAGTTATGAAGGCTTATTAGGAAATTCTTTCTTTTGAGATCAGTTTGTGACGTATCAGAAGCATAGTCCTGACATTGCTTGGTCCAGCTAATTCCTGACTGCTGCATGATCCTTTGTGTGGAGATGTGAACAGCATACAGGCTGCTTATCTTATGCACTCTTGACAGGGGCAGCACTTGGCAGCCTTCTTATAGAACTGCAATGAAAAATTTTACTACCTCCACCTTCAGACTTAGGTGGAGTGTAGTTTGGATTATGTACTCTTTAATAAAAGATCGTAATATATATAGAGGCCTGTTTCATTGCAGTCTGTGTAACAATACAATCTTTGTATATAAGCTTTAACAGCTCTGCTTTGCAGCAAAGAAAAGGAAAAAAGGGGGAGAAAGAAGGAAAGGAAAAAAAAAAAAAGGGGGGGGTGGGGTGGGGGAAGGGAGTAGAAAGCCTCCTAGATGCTAAATGGCCCAATGTTAGGAAACACCTTAATACTTATCATCATCACCTCATTCTTCTTTACTTTCTTTACTTTTGCTCTCCTTTATTCTAAGATGACCAGAAGGTCACAGAACTGAGTATGTAGCAACATGACAGATCTATACAGTCTCATAACAATGCTTTTCTTTTTGTTCTAAGTTATTTTAGTTTTCTAATTAACTTCTAACACTATTGCCTCGACTCAGACCTAAGCTGTGATCAAAGATATTTTAGAAGAGTTTCCAAAGTAATGCCAACATCCTTCCACAAATCTATTAACTCATTTAGAGCTCATGACTCTGTGTGTTTAGTTAGGCTTATTTTTATTCCCCATACACTACTCCGTGTTTATTAACATTTTAATTTCCTCTGCTTCTTCATTGCCAGAGCACTCAGTTTGGTGAAATGCATCTAAAGCTCCTCAAAGTCAGGTTTTTACTTTAATACTGTGACTATCTGCATCATCTCTAGAAGCTGTCTTGTTACTTTTCAGTCTCTTCCAGATCATTGTTGCACACTGAACAGCACAATTGTTAGTAGAAATCTTTGAAGGAGGCTACTGAGAATCTTTCTGAAAAGTGAAAGTTGGTAACTTATTTCACCCTTCAATTCTAACCTTTTAATTATTAGTTCCCAAGGACCTTCTGTCTCTTTTCATACCAGGTTAGTTCAGGGAATCTGCATGTGAGGAATTCAGATACAACTCTCATCTTTGTTTGTATTTTGTAATTAACTGCTTGCTGCTGGTGGTCTGCTGGGTGATTCCTGGCTATAGGATGGTGAAGGGACTCCAAATTATACTTTGGATGGTGAAGGGACATAGCAGGGACTTGCTGAAGCAGACCTCACTGGGGGCTCACAATGAAACATTTGTTCTCAGGTGATGTATATCTCTCTTGTTTTGTTTCTTTTAGGCCTAAGTCTTGTGTCTCTGGAATCAGAGAATTTGGGTAGGCTGTTTGTCATGTCAAGAAGATCAGCCACTGCCTTAGCTTAGCTTCCTTATTAGGCTTCAAAATCATTCAAGTGTTCTTGTGTTGACCTGATTTTCTTTTTCAACTTGCTTATTGATACAATTGGATCTAACAGACTTGAGAGGCAGCTCTTTCCTGCATTGGTTCTTCCATGGTATTATGTTTAGTCATGTATACTAACTAACTCTCAGTGGCCTTTACTACTTTGTCCAATGCAGGAGTAGACTGACTTGTCTGTAGCTTTCAGGATCATTATACTCATGTTTCTTGAAGACTGGTGTTGCACTTGTCATCTAGTCTTACAGCACTGATGCTGATTAAAGAATGGATTGCACAGCTAGCAGTTAATTAATTTTCTATTTGAACTATGGATTGACATTGTCTGGGACTAGCAGCATATTACTTTTCATTCTTCTGTTTTATTTTTGTTTTAAAGCCATTTCTGCTTTCAGTAAAAGAGGAACTAGAGTGTATAAATCTTCTACTGTATTTTATGTATATATTTTCCAGTATAAAGATCACTTAGATTCACAATAGTGAAAGTCATCTTGCTTCTTCATTGGCTTTGATAAATCTGGCTAGGTGTTTGTTTGTTTCTTGGTTTGTTTGTTTTGTTAGTTTTTTGTGTGTGTGTGTGGTGGTGTTTTGGTTTTTGTTTGTTTGTTTTTGTTTGTCTTGAAAGAAAAAGCAAACAAACATAAAACATTTGTTGTTATATCCAGTTGCTACCTTGATTTTATGGAGTAGCCATCCTAATCTGTTGGGCACCCATCTTAAAACCTGGTGTTTCTTTTTGGTGGTATGCATTTTCTGAGCCTTGAACATGGTATCTTAATGTCAATGCTATTTGCAAGTGTTTTGCTCTTCTACCTATTCATTTTAACTGATTTTTCTCAACATAAATATTTTCTCCTTTTGCTTGGTTTTCTAAATCAGTGGGAGTTATAATCACATTCTTTGCATATCAATCTGGATTTTAATATTCTTTGAACTTAGGGGCTAACTTTAAGCAAACTTGGCAAACATTGAAGTGTTTACATTTTTTTTCCCCAAGTTTTATGAAAGGTGGTGATTTGCTATAGGAAAGAGGGCCAAACTTAGAAAAAGACAAGTATCCGACTGATGCAGCAAATGCCAGGCCAATGTATCAAGAAGTTAATGCCTGCACACTTTGGAACAAATATGTGCTATGTATTGACTTCCATGTCAAAAAATGCATATATGGGGCATATGGGGAGAGAAATACAGACTATGGGGTATGGGAATGGGACACAGAGTATGAAAAGAAACAAATGAAGTGGAAAGTATAATTTGGAGGAACTGTGAGGTGTAGAGGCCCAGACATGTGGAACAGGGATAAGGACAATGCCTCATATTGCAGAATAATGTCAGGGCGCCCTTGCTGGAACTGACATCATTCTTGTAGTAAGTGATGAGGACTTGAATCTGAAGGAATTCAGACTTCCTGAGTTGTTGCTCAAGAACTAAAGCAAGGCATTTCTTTTCCTGACAGTAATGAGTAACCTTATGAGAATATAAAGTTTAAAAATGTTCTGGTCGTTACATTAGCATAATGGTTTTTGGGTAATACAATCAGCTGAATTCTTTGCCTTGTAGTAATTGAAGAGTTAGTCCTTGTACTGCTACTATTATAAAATGTATAGAGGAACCTCCAGATCCTGTGTCCTCACAGAGGATTAGCTATTAGCTGGTGAATGATTTATCTAAATTATGGCCACCTGTTGGGCTTTCTGGAGAAACTGAGAAACCTGGGGAATGGGAATGGGAAGTCACACCTCACTTTATTAAGGATGTGTGTTTAAGGGAATCTACAATGCGAATGCTAATGATAAAACCTAGAATTACCTGCAAAGCTGCATTCTCAGTAGCTGAGAGCTGCATCTCCTACTATTGTAACGTTTCATTTTGATTCAACATATATGGATTAACTTTTCTTTTAAGTCAGTAGCAAAGTTTAATTCTCCTTTGCCGCATGTTTCCACACATTAAAGTTACATTTGAAGATAAAAAACGGGAGAACTTTGAACGTGGCAATCTAGAACTTGAAAAAAGGAGGCAGGCTCTTCTGGAACAGCAACGGAAAGAACAAGAGCGTCTAGCACAGCTTGAACGGGCAGAGCAGGAAAGGAAAGAACGTGAGCGACAGGAGCAAGAACGTAAAAGACAACTGGAGCTAGAGAAACAGTTGGAAAAACAACGGGAATTGGAACGACAGAGAGAAGAGGAAAGGAGGAAAGAAATAGAAAGAAGAGAGGTAACCAACTGGATAAAAGGAAGGTGGTTGTGTCACTGGCAGCTGTGTTTGATTAGAACAAAATGTAATGTGTATACTAAATATTTTGCCATAATTTTTAGTAAGCAAACATTTAAGGAATGAACTTAAATTTCTGGGTTTTTGAAGGTAAGGAAAGAGTCAGTTATCTATTTTTCATGTGAAATGAAGGGTTTGAGACATTTAGATCTAGAACAGTGTGTACCCAACCTCTGACTGTAAAAAAATATTATTATTTTCTTTGATATAAAGAGATGCTTGAATGAATGAAGAAAAATTTGTGGACATTGGTGGTTTTCATGATTTTCCTTTCTTAATAAAGAAAACGCATAATGGTTAATGTGAAAACTCTGATTTTTCTCACATTGCCAAATGATGATACATTTGGTGCAGTAGCATTTGACTTCCCTTTGCAAAGCTGCAGAATGTCTAATGTGGGAGGCTGGAAAAAGATTTGATGCGATCCTGGAGAGTCCTTGAAGTCTTAATATGAAACAACATATTTCTAATCAGAAAATAGGATCTTGGGAAATTCATTAAAATGGAGAATTATTCTGTTTAGTCACCTATCTGCTAAACACTCAAGCTCCATTTCACCACTGAGCTTTTGAGTGAGCATTTAAACAACTGGTCAGTTTGTGTGCTTAAATAGAGGCACATATTTAGTCCACAGTTTAAGTGTGTTACATTAGTGTATTAATTGCACATTAGAACATCGGTGATAAGAATATTTTCTCAAAATCTTCTTTATTTTTCTAAATGCTACAGGCTGCAAAACGGGAACTTGAGAGGCAGCGACAACTTGAGTGGGAGCGTAATCGTCGTCAAGAGCTATTAAATCAAAGAAACAAAGAACAAGAAGATATAGTTGTCCTGAAAGCAAAGAAGAAGACTTTAGAATTTGAGCTGGAAGCCCTAGTAAGTGACACTGCTGCAGATAGAACACCCAAGCACAGTATTGACTGTGATATGGCCATGTTTATTTTTCATAATTTCCACTTTTAAGTATGGAATAAACCATTCTGGTAAAAAAGAACTACTTTTCTTTTTTTATTTATTTTCTCTTTTTTTCTTCTAAAGAATGATAAAAAGAATCAGTTGGAGGGAAAGCTTCAGGATATCAGATGTCGACTGTCTACCCAAAGACAAGAAATTGAAAGTACAAATAAATCTAGGGAACTGAGAATTGCAGAAATTACCCATTTGCAACAGCAGCTACAGGTAAGAAAACTTTGTCTAATTGTGTTCTTAGCCTTGCATTTTGACCTCTTCAGCTGCATCAATATCCTAAGCAAACTTTCCACAATATATGTGATATGTGTTGTTCCTTGTACATGAGGAGTTGTAGATAATTTGTCATTATTTTAAGTAAATGTTCTTCCAACACGTCTAGAATTTTTTTTTCTACACTTAAAGGTGTGTGTGTGATTATCACTTTATCCTCATGGAAATTCTGTTGTGTGGAGCAGTAAATAAATTGTTTGGCTAAAGATGTTAAAGCACTTGGCAGGATGAGGAGAATGAAATTTTACAGCATCTATTTTTGTTGGCAGTGATTGCTGTTTATGTGCTGAAAGAATGAATTTATTTCAGTGACAGAGCTTGTTGATGGTGCCTTTTTTTTGTTGTTATAAAGTAATGAACTTTCAAAATGGAAGTTACCAGTTAAACCAGTTAGTTCTTGGTCTAATCCTGGCATTCATCTTTCCTACTTTCTCTACTTGAAAGTCTCTGTCAGGCTAAAGATGGAATTGAGTACATGTCTGCTTTTATTGAAAGGGTATTATCTGCAATTTGTAAAAGTTTCTAGGTGAGTTGTAGTATTTGATTTAGGTTTTTTTTCACTTTCTTAAATATTTAATATTGCTTGAAATGAATTCTTGGCTGGTAAGGGGATGCTCAGTGCTTCTCTCCCACTACAAAGAGAATCTTACACTTAGGTTTTGAGGGCTTAGGTGTAACACTTATCTTAAAACCTAGTCCTACCATTCAATTTCAACTTTCTAACCATCACTAACATAGTACGTTCATGTGAACAAAACAATTTGAACTTTGAAGTTCCCTTTTTTTTGTTTTACATATGAGTATCTTTTTTTGCCTTTTTTTAAATCTTTCTTAAAACATCTTACACAAAATATCAATTATAATGTACACCCGTACACATCTTTCTTTGGGCAGCAGCTTGTTATAAAGTGCGTAATTTAGGGATCATATTCTTACACGGTGTTTATGTCCACTTGGTGCAAACAATAGCAAAGAAGGAAGGCTACTAAGGGAAACAATTGCTATACTTAAGCTTGAAACCACTCTTCTTGCTTTAATGAAATGCTACTGTATTGGTAATTGAAAATGAAGTCAAACAGCATTGAATAATATGTAGGAAATTAAATTATGCTTAGCAGTACTGGCTCAAAGAGACCAAAAAAAAAAGACTATGCTTGATAAAATGTGTGAAAAATCCCCCTTTTACTTCAGTAAGTTAAAGATTACTGTTCTTATGTGTATAGCAAATGTCCATGTAAAACCAACAACCACCTGATTTTCCCCCTCACACTTACTTTAAAATCTTTCCATAGAAATGATCTGTGGTACTGTAACTCTCTTCAGAGGCTAAGTAGGTACATAACCATTGATAGATAGATGCTATTTCAACAAATTAAATGGAATTCATATCTTCCTTTCATATGTAATTTCTGTTAACATGGTATTTTTTTGTTCATCTAGCCTCTGTGGTCAGAAAAAATAATGTATCTCTTTGTTTTTGTCATAATATAAGAAATTAAGAAGGGAAAAAATGGTATGTTACAGTAAAAAAACTGCAAGTAATTTATGTTGTAGTAAAGACCAATGTGCTACAGGTGGGATAGGGTCTCTTTATACCAGACATCATAAAAATTGTGACAAAATATCAAGAACTTGGAACAAGCTGCTACAGATGGGTATAATAAATGGAAAGTGCAGGGGGAAGTAAAAAATGTGAAACCAACGCTACTGGGAGAACAAGATAATTGGAAAGATAATCTATAAACAGAGGTGGTTAAGTATTTTGTTAAAAAGTACTAGATAAACAAGAGGCAGTGTTCTCTGTAGACTCATTAACAATTTTTTGAAATTTTAATCAGATTCTTGGCTTGTCATAGATGTGCTTTTTCCTTAGCTACAGCTTTTATACATAGCTTTCAACTACATCACCATGAAAGGCAAAGTTAAGTAGGGCAGAGGGATTCCTCACCTTCCTAGCATTTAGTTTGTGCTTATTACCCAGTGACAGTGGTCAAAAAGCAGATTGCTTTTCTTTTATCTTCAGCATTTTGACACCACTCTGAAATTTTATTGAAACATCTGGTGAAGAACAATTTTTTTCACAGTTGTCTGTGTTTTACTCTTGTTTTAGAATCACTAATATATTTGTAGTGATTTTTAACAATCTCTGATCATAGTAAGCATGTATCTAGCAGGTGAGTTAATACCTATTCCCTTTCTAAATTGCTTTGACAGTGACTTTAAGAACACTTCTGTAAAGAAAGTCATGCTTGCCTTTCTTGGCAGTTGTTTTTTTGGAGTTTTTGGTTGGAGGGTTTCTCTTTTTTTCAGGTTGACAGCAATAGCTGTGATCTCCTCTCAGGTGATTGATCTTGACCACTAATATTTCAGTTAGTTTTGCTTGAGGGGTTTGTCACAAGTATGATCCCGGGAAAAAAAAGTCACTGTTTTGTAGAAAAGGCAAAATTTGATCTGGGGAAAACTTAAATGAGTGGATAGCTTTTTCCTGAAGAAAAAGATGAGTTTCTCAAATATTCTGTAAAATATACTATCTAATTAGTAGAGGAAAGACTAATAAGTAAGTGACTTTTTTAAATGGAGATTTTGATCCTCTAAACTGTCCAATAGATTAAACAGTCAATATTGCCAGTTATCTTTGTAGGATGATATATCTTCACCTGGAAAGATTTTACTTTAATACAACTGAGACTTGCTATAGAAAGGTGAGTTAATTCAAACGAGTAATTATTCTTCAACCTATTAATTAGTTTCAAAATGGAGTTTGATTAAACTTAGGGAAGAAATTTGATAGCAATTAGTCCTGGATGATGAAAATTTGTGCTAGTTATGTGAATCTTTGGTATTTGTTAGAGTGGTATTTCCAGGCACATTCGGAAGGATCCCACCTTCCAAACAACTGAACTGTGTGTGTTTGAATCGTGTTTATACTATCTGCAGGGCTTCTGCTAGTTATCTGCAGGGATTATTTGCCTCCTTGATGGACACTTTGGCTCCAAGTAATTTGGCTTTCCTCTGAAGCACTGGAAGCAGGGTATGTGGCAGAGACTTAAGATGTATAGTGATATCTCAATTTCTCATATGCCCTTTTGTGTAGGGGCATAGGATCAGAAGAGAACTTTCCCTCATTAGATTGACAGGAACTGGGTTTTGATTACTGTGTTTGCCACCTTCTGCTATATGGGACATTATTACATTCTTGGAAATTTCTTGTTGCATGAAACTTCAGCATTAGGGATGCCATTCATTTCTTTCATCTCTTTCTTCAGTACAACTAAAACATGTGGAAAACAGTGTTGTGGATGCTCTTGAAATAGATGCCTATTACATGGTTGTCTGTGATTTCAGGAAACAGAACTTGACTTGCATGATCCCTTGGCATTCTCTGTCCTTAAATACTCTACAAACTATTCTGTGTATTAAGATGCAGTAGTCTGGAGTTTAAAAGTGTTCTGGCTTTTAAAAAATAACAACTAAAGTTAAGGTTACATGCTACCCTGAAATATTGTCCTATGTTACTTCTTGTGGTTGAAGAATGATAATTATTCTTCAAATGCTGTTTCATTTTGACATCCATTCTGCTCTTTGACTTAGCTAAATGGTTCTTTAATTGGAATGATACATTTTTTTTTTGTCTTGATACATTTTTTATTTTGTCTTGATACAATTTTATTTTGTCTTGATACTTTTTCTTTTTTTTTTTTTTTTTTTTGTCTTGAAAGGTGATTTCCTGTCCTCTTTTCTCTCAAGGTTTATCTAACAATACATTTAGTCTACTAGATGCCACTTTTCTTGGATTCTTGCAAACTTAATTTCCATGATGCCTGTGTGCTACACTAATTTAATAATATGGTTTCAATTTTTAATCCCAACCTCTGGTATGGGACATACAGGTATTTGAGTGGAAGGTATGAACGCAAAAGAACAGTGTTTTTCATGTAGTTTAAGAACATGGTGATGGTGATTTTTGGGAAGGAGGCAGGCCTCCTCAAGCAGGTGATTTGGAAAATGCTGCATTGTATGTTGATGTTTCTCATTTGGTTTTAGGCAGGGAATAATAGTCCCATGATGGGAGTATCCGACCTTCATGATATCCTTGAAGGGCTGAAAAGGATTTGCTGATGCTGTAGGCAGTGCAGCTGAACAGTGAGGGACACATGTAACTCCTAGTAGCCAAATGCATAGTTTATCTTCATTTTGATTTTTTTGTGAATTTGTAAAATCCTTGACTCTGCTGTGCTACCTGTCTTCTGGAACACGAAGAGATTACAGTAGTCTGAAGTCATTGCATAATCATAAGATCTGAGCTGCACGCTGCAGAGGCCTAATCAAAGATTGCCTTGAGTGAAGTGGGACAACTGCGAAGTCATGTCAGTATAGCCAACCCTGTGTTCTTGTAACAAAAACTAAAAACTTTCCATGGGACTTGACTCCAGTATTAAGTGATTAGGTGACATTTATTCTTAGGATAGGAGTATGTCATTTGCGATCCTTCATGGCAAATCAAAATTGTCAGGTGGTTGATTCCTCAAAAGCCTGTGATTCAGGACAGCTGCTGAAATAAATTACTTAGTTTGTCTGAAGTGAATGATGGGATGCTGACACTCAGGTGGCTTGTATAAATAGGCTGTTTCATCTCAGGCTTCTATAATATCTTTTGACAACTTGAAGTTGGAGGTCAAGGCTTCTGAAAGGTATATGAAGTAGTACTTCATCCTCGAGAAGGAGAAAGGATTATCTATGAGATATAGATATATGGTCCACTGAAGAAGGAATTTCTCATCTGCAGGGTCTCCTGTAATATATTGGTGTACGATCTTATGTCTGTGTGTTGAAATGGAGAAAGATCATAATCCTCTTTCAAGAGGGCTAAATCGAGATCTAGGACTCGAGTGTTCTCATCTAACAGAGCTTGTGTTGTGTGGCTTTTGGCCATAATACATTCCTGTAAAGTGAAAGACTTTATTTTATCTTCTTCAAATAAAGGGTAAATATTTGTCTTTCTATTCCTAATCAAAGTTGTTATTAATTTATTAAAGTGAGAATTAAATGATTACTTAGTGCTTGTTTTAACATTTCCTGAAATCCACCCTTGTTGCCCTGAATTTCATGTAATTCCAAGCTAAAATATGTATTCAATTAGAATAAATTCCCAAGTAATACACTTAAAATTAATATGCTTACTCTTTTTGTATTGGCAGAGAACTATGTCAGGGTGGTACCACCATACAGATAGTGCTCGGATAATAGCAGAAGTAAAGAGTAATTTCAGAAGAAATGAAAATGTGAGGTCTTACGGCTAAAGTCATCCCTCACCTTTTTGTCTGTTTCTCTTCTTGTTTTCTCTCTCCTTATTGTCCCTTATTCAGGAATCTCAGCAGATGCTTGGAAGATTGATTCCAGAAAAGCAATTACTTAATGATCAGCTGAAACAAGTTCAACAGAACAGTTTGCACAGTAAGTATATTCTTGTACATGTCTAAGGTAGTATAGAACATGCTGCTGCATTGCACAGTGGTGTACTCTGTAATTTCTTTTTTGTGTTGCAAGATACATGTTGAAAGATACTGTTTTCTATGACCTAAAATTCAGTGTAAGAAAATACTTATTTGACAACATGTTTAAAAACAGGAGATTCCCTTCTTACTATCAAAAGAGCCTTAGAAGCAAAGGAACTAGCACGTCAGCAGCTTCGAGACCAGCTAGATGAAGTAGAAAAAGAAACAAGATCTAAACTTCAGGAAATAGATATTTTCAATAACCAACTGAAGGTAAGCCTAGACTTTTTAACTCTTTCTTCTAAATGTTCAGTTAATTATTTTCTAACTTGATTATGGAAAAAAATACTGAACTAGAATGATTGATTTAGAAAGTCAGTTTTGGAACGTTCTCAAATCTTTTTTTTGTTTTTTTTTGGTGTGTGTGTTTTTGGGGGGTTTTTGTTTTTTATTGTTGTTGTTGGTTGGGTTTTGTTGGGTTTTTTTGTTTGTTTGGGGTTGTTTGTTTGTTTGGGTTTTTTTAAGAAAATATTACTTAGCATCCAAACTCAAGAGTTTGAATCAACTTAAGCTGCAGAATCTATTTAAGAATAAATTTGAGCTCTGATTCTGGATCCATGATTGCAAATATGAAATTGCCAGCTTCTGCACTTCAGCATCAAAGAAGTGCAAGACTGTAGTAGGCCAGCAAATCTGCTGGAATCAGTACTTCAAAATGAAATCCTTATTAAAGAGCATCGATTTTTCTACTGATGCTCAGAGTTTTTATCTGCTGTTTGTAAATTCATACTTGTTCCTGAATGTAGTTGTCTGTTGTTTGTGGTATCATGCTTTATTGATCTATGTGATTTTTGTTTATTTCTGCATAAGAAAATGACAGAAATTGCAGAAGTCAATAGAGGAAGCGTTCTTCAGAGAGAAGTTATAAATCACTCTAGTTACAAACTTTTAATAGCATTAATTTTTTTTCATTTTTTTCATAAAATATTCAACATTAAAGTACTTTATCTGCTAATTCATATATTTCAGCTAATTTCTTCTATAAGCTGACACGATACTGAGTTTCCTGCAAGGTATAATAAATTGTGCTATGAGTATTTAGAAGGAAAAGCACTATAATAGATACATTAGTGTTGCTGTAGCTTGTTTTGAAATTAGATCAACTATGATTACATTTATATGCTTTAGGATGGAAGGATTGTTTGAAGTTAAGCAATAAATAGCCTGTTTAATAATAAAAGTTATTAATAATTGTATGAAAAATTAAAAGCTGTAGACCATGCCACTACCTGTTTCAGTGCCAATTCAAAGATGACTCTCACTATCTTAAGGTGGTAGAATGGTAAGAATCTTTAAAGAGACATAAGAGATGAAAGACAAAATGTGTGCTATTTATTTTAAAAGAAAACAGAATGACTTAGATAATTTAATTTTTTTTATATGCTTTTTTGACACGTTTTAACATATTATTTTGAGATTATTTTTTTTTACTATTTTTTAAAATGGACTCTTTTGGAAGTGTTTTGCAGATAAATATGACCAAAGCATATTAATTCTAAATTAGGGTCATTGGTTTCATCGTAAATGCCCTGAATAGTTTATAAATGGTCAGAGGGTTAAGTAATCTTAGTACTATGACAGTAGCAAAAAACCCTCCAAAACAAATGAACAAAATTCAATATTCAATACTGAAGGGCTCAACTTAACAAGCTAATGAGAATTAAAAATTGAAGATGCACTTTAAACAAAGACATTGATTTATCAGAATGTCTGCCATCTATCCAAGAATACCTGGATTAATTGTCAACTGTTTTGCAGTTAAATGGGAAAATTGATTTCTGTGTTCAAATCTTAGTATTTAGAGTTATCACTTTAAATGCTGAAAATCAGTTATGTAGACAGTTCTTTGGGAAGACTTCAGCTAACTTCCTCTGGATTGAGGATATTATGTTCTTCATTTCATATTATGTAGAAGCAGCACTTAATAGAAAGACCACTTTCTGGTGCTGTATGTTGGTATTTTTGCCTTACTGCAGCTTTCTTTGCTTTCTTGGAAGAGGTGAGTTTACAAAGGCAATTGTACAATTGAAATTGAGAGGTGGGAGCTTATTTCGGACTGAGTTGTATCTTCTCCCTTTTGTAGTTTCACTAGATGCACAAGATGTGTTTTGGGCAGCCTGGATTATTTTATTTCTAAATTTAAATACCCACAAAAGCATATGTACCTTTTTGTGGACTATGCATGGAATGGTTGTAGTACTCCCAGTGCCAGAGGAACTTCTTAGAAGATGTGTGTGCTGCTGGGATTTAATGGCTGTTGTTTGAGCGGAAGGAACTCTCAGAATGCCTTGCATATGACACTTGATGCACAAGGCTACTGAAAGATTTCCTGGGACATTGTTTATTAGGGGTTTTGCTATGTGGAAGCTCTACTCTTAAACCAAGGTAGAACACCCATCAGTGATAATACTGCTCAAAACTAAGTAGTCTAGGAACTTGCATAATGCTCAGATACCTTTACCTAAATAATAAAAAATCTTTGACAACTTCTAGGAACTGCTACTGTTACATTTGAAATAGATAGAAAATGCCTTAAATAATTACCAAACCAATAGCTTCCCCATTAGCAGAAGAACTTTTTGTTTACTTGTTAGCAATAATAGGCTCAACGGGCTCACTAGGTGCTATGGTGCCTTGAAATTTGTTTAATTGTCAGTCCATGCTCACATTTAAATATAAAACTTTTTAAAATAATGTATGAAAAATTCCAGCATGTCTGAGTTCTAAATACAATAGAGGCTTCTTATTGTATTGAGGGAAGTTTTCCCTCATTAAAGTGAGGGAAAATATGTAAAGGGAAAACATATAAAAATGTTTATTTTTTAAAATGTATTTTTATTAAATAAATAAAAATCCATTTTT
>JANHGN010020268.1:0-14411 GCA_024605025.1 Megaceryle maxima | reverse complement strand
GAGATTATCTTGGAGGTTTAAAACTGATTTTTTTCATGATGATCTGCTCTTGCTTTGTGCTTCAGTATACTAACTGAGACACACACACCTGATGGGGTGGCTCTTATCATGGCAGTACCATAATTGACACTGTCTTGCGCAGCTTTTGTTCTCTGACAAGTGATGAGGAGGCACTGGTGCTTGCCTTGTCTTCTGTAATAGAGCTAATTTCTGGACAAGAAGCAGAACGATGTGGTACTGTTTGTGAACACCAAGGGAAAACAAACCAAAAAAAACACCGAAACAAACAAAAAAAACCCCATCTAAATACTCTCTAGGTATATACCATCTTACAGCATCTTGCAAATGTTTCGTACAGGGAGAGGAAGTAATAAATGTCTTTAGTCAAAATGCTTAAATAGAAAGAAGCTAAAATTATAAATATGTAAGCTGCTGCTCTCTGAATATAGGGTATGCGCCAAACTAGTTTTGATGAAATGCTTAAGAGGCAGTGAAGTTGACAGCAACTTTAAATTATAACCTTTTGTCATCATTGTTGAGATTTATTCTTTATGGGCTGCTACTATTGGTTACACTATCTCCTATGTGAATATATCCTTAAATTTTGCAAAACTCTTTTTCCAATTCATTCTTTTGAAATAGATTAAAACAGTGAATGCAGAAATACACCATGATAGCACAAGATAAAGTGAGCAATTGTAACTAGTATCTAGTGTGACTCCTCACTGATGAGGCCGTAAGGTTTACCTAATATTCCAATATATTTTAGGTTATGGGTTGACTTGTCAACAGCATAGTAGTATACAGTGGATTGCACTGCATTTGCCTCCACATTATAGTTTGTGTTCTGCCATAAGTGAATACTTCAGTGTTAAATTACCTCACTTTGCTTCATGTCTTGATAGCACATATGAGTGAGTAGGGAAATGAATGAAATATTTTTTTCCAGTGGATCGTTTGTCAGCCCTCAAAAAAAGCTGATGTAAATTTCTTCTGACCAGTCCTTTGGAACAGAAGTAATTCAGTTACTTTTGTTTCAAGTAAAGATCTCAAGAATTGGAAATGTTCATGGAATGTGGTTCCTTCTCAAAAACTTTATGGAGTACAAAATATTATTAATAATATTTCAAAATAGGTTGTTTCAAGTATGTGTATTGAATATACTTAGGTAGAATGGTGTGGTTTCAGGAAACTGTTAGTACTTGTTTGGCAGACAAGCAGGTACCTTAGCCTGCAGGTGGTCAGCCTTGAAAATCAGATTTGAGGCATTTTGTCGCAGAAGATAATAGTTTGTGGATTGTGCTGGTTTTGGCTATAGAGTAAGTGACTTGAGTTTGTACCAGATTGAAAGTTGGGCCACTTTTTTGTGTCCTGAATTATGGTTGAAGGAGTCTAACTTCCATTACTCTTTAAAACCCTTTGCCTAGAAATCTAATAATTAAAATTGATACAGATATTAGTAAGATGTAGCTAGGCACATGTTTATTTGCTCTACTTCAGAAAATAAATCTGTAGAATAAAAAGCTTTATATTAGTTTTCCTGTTTGTATATGTATAGTCCTAGTCCTACTATAATTTACTTTTACAAATTCTTTCTACATTCAGTGTGAATTTACATTTAAGTGTAAATGTTACATTTAAAGGTCAGTCATTACACACTGTCAAATAAAGTAATAAAAAAAATAAAATACAACTCTTGTCTCCAAAGACCGAATAATCATTTAATGCGGCATAGAAGAGTTGAGTATTTAGTGCTTATCTGTGTTACTGCACGGGAGAAAACAACTAATAATTTAGTTGTTTCTGAAATACATTAATCTTGCTGAGAAGCTATTCTTAGTGCCTGGAAAAAATAATGAACAAGTAGACTCGAGTTCTTAAAATGTTTTACATTTTTGTGTCATGTTCCAGTTGTTGTCAGTCCCTGTCTAGTCAGTGTGCACTGGACAAGTCTTGCATATGAATGCCTGTTTACATTTGAGCATTTCTTTCTTCCAGTCAGTGGCAATGGAAGATGCAATGCTGCAGTGCCTGGCAGTTCTCCTGGGCTGCGTCAACTACTTAGACTCCTTTCTAAAGGTCTCCATGCCATACTCAGGCAGTACACAACTATCTCAGAGTGATGAACCTCCTCCAGTTATGTGCTTCACTTTACCATAAACAGATGAGTGTGCAGTGTTTAACTAAGTTAGTATTTAATAAGAGGTACTAGCACTAAAACATAACCAAAGAAAAAGGGTTTATAGATTCTTTGTCTAATCCTTACTGCCTAGATGAAGAGCGTGCCTTGAATTGCAACTTGGGCAAGGTACTAGTTAGCTATTTTTGTCTTTACCTTATCTGAAACTTCAAGATTTTAAGTTAATAACCTATTTTTGTCATGTTGTTCATAATTTTTAAAAAGAAAACACTTTTACACTAAGAATTCCTACCAAGAACTGTAATTTGTGAATCCAGGTATGAGAGATGGCAATACATTCCCTTTATCAAATCCCCCATAACTATAATATGGGGAGAAATGAGGAACTGTCACTGTCAAGGGCAAAGCAGGCACATTGGGAACTGGGACATGGGGTAAAAGGGTATTGCTGTGGGAGAGCCTCAGTGAGCACAGAACTGTAGGGTTCTTTCCTCTGGGATCAAATGCTCTGGTTTGTCTCAAAGGGAGAAGATTTGATGGAAGCCTTCTATTGTAATCCCTGAAATATCCTAAGTTCTATTATTTTTCTGTCAAAAAGCAAAATCTGGGCTTAAACTACTACATTTCTAATGTTAAGGTTTTCATAGCAATATGACTTGCCTGTATATAGTGAATATTACTCTGCTGTATGAAGCTCATTTTAATTCATATTCAATATTATGTGGGCACATAAATGTGGCTGTGTAACATATCAAAATTATATTTGTTGGTCTGTTTGTGAATTAAGTGGAAAGGTAACAATTTATCTCCGCTTTTAAGGTAAGACATGTTTTGTCCTGCACACCAGAAACAAGCAAAGCTTTGTTAAGTCTTTGGAGTTAACAATGTAAAATGTGTATATGTGCAGTTTTTGAGTTGCTTGTGTCTGTAAAGGAAAAGTGTAGGACTGTGATAAATGTTCAGCTGGCAAATGTTTCATTCTGTTGACTGTTGAAGTGTTACTATCATTTTCTTCAACTGGTGTCCTATAGCACTGTGGGAGATGATGATTCTTTCTCCCCCATCCTCCCAGTGCTACTTGGCAAAGCAACAGAGCATCTATCTCTTGCATGGGATACTGATCAAATCTTTATTTCCTCCTAGCTAATGTAAGGAAATATATATATTGTATTTTTTAATCTCAAAAATTATTCCATCCAGTTATAGGAGTATCAGCTAGGCTAGATTTCTTAACTGTTACAGGTATCTCACAGAAAAATCTATTTCTTCAGAAAATACTGACTAGCACATTGACTTATCTGGGAGGTAATCATGTGTTAAAATGTCTATGGAAAACTTAAATAAATATCTCTTTAGATCCTAACTTAGATAAATGTACAGATAAAATGACAAAATAAGTAAACAAAATAATTTCATTATTTGGACCAGAGTTGGCAGCAGCACTTAACTGCTGTGATGGAGCAGTTAAAGATCCTACTGTATGAATGCAGTGTGAGAAACTACTTGCTTCAACCAGACATGGAGGCATGGCTCGTAGATACAATTTCCCCAGTTTTCTATTTGGCAGTAAAAGTTCCATATGTCTTATGTTCAGTGGTGAGGTAATTGCAGTTTAGACATGCAAGTTTAAAATATGAAGTTTGGGCTAGCCTTATAATTGGACATTGAGTGGAAGTAAATAATGTTTGGTGCACAGATGTCTTGCAAGTTGTAACTTGTTTTTATGTATTTGCAAATTCAAGAAGTTTTTCTGAAGGAAAGAAAATACCAATATTCTGAATTAGATGTAGATTCCTCTTGATTCTGTGTATATAGATCAACTGGATAATTCCTTCTAGTTTAAAATTTTCTTGTAAAAATAAACTAAGCTCAGATACTTGCAGCAGGGTTGTCTCACTTAAAGCTTTTGAGATTTATTGGGAAGTTTTGTTTAACTACTATAGCTTTCATACTCTTTTGAGAATTTTTATTCCTCTGTCTTTGCCTGGTGATTATTTCTATTTTAATTACTCAAACACCAGCCTTTGGGATAAAGATGTAAAGGGGAGGAAATAAACCTGGAAAGCACTGTTGTCTAGGTAGCTTAAAATTTTTGAAGTAACAACAGGTTATCTTCAAAGTTGCCGTATTAGAAATATGTGACTATCACAGATCTCTCTATTCAATAGCAAGAGGAGTTCTCATCAGCCAGGACTCAGAATCTTGAGTTTCTTGGGCATATGAAGTTGAGTGACAGGGAGGGTACATGAGTATGAAAGAAAGCTAGAGCAAGTAGAACAACAAAGGATTTCTAAAAGGAAGCTTGTGCTAAAGCTGAACTAAATGTAAGAGTCAGAAACCTATGCTTTGGATAGCAATCTCTTTGCCCAGAAAAGAGAAACAAGTTTGTAAAAATCATAAATTCTAGTCAAGATATTTGATGCTTCACAGAACTAGTATTTTGAGCTTCAAGCTTTATAGATACTTAGTTTTATGGATTTCTACAACATACAAAAACCTGTAATGCTATGGCCAGGTGGAAAACTGCTTTCAACTGTGCCCTTTTCTAATCTATGTCCATTCAGATGAATGCTTGTAAATCACTTCACTGCTAATGTTCTTATGGTTGTATATTTGTCCTTTGTGCTTGTACGTGTTTTTTGATACACATAAGAGTTCAGGTGATCACGTAGAGAAGGTGGGGACTGTGGTTCCCCCAGAGAAGTTAGTTTAAAAGTGCAAGAACAATAATTAAGCGGACTTAATAAGATACAGTTATTGGAAAGGACTGTTCACTCTAGCACTTCAGAAATTTATAGTCCAGTCAGAGGCCACCTGTAGTCTAGGTGCAGTTGACCAACCATGTGTTTACTGAGGTCTTCCAATATCTTTTTCTCAGGTTTTTTTCATGGGTCAACTACTAAAACCCCATTGTGTTCAGTATTGCTAATGTACTTCATTTTTAGTAGCCCTTTTCCTTAGTCCAAAATAAGGCTATGCATGAATGTTCATAACCGTGGGCATTGTGTTTTAAAATTTTCTCAAAGGCAGTATCCTGCCTGAATAATTCTGTTGATTTTGCAAGAGCAGTTTATTTTATGTTCTGTAATACCCATTCTAGACCCTAAAGATCTACAAAGCTTTAAAGTGATGATGTAAAATAATGATGATCCTAAAATATGGTATTGCCCAAATTATATCCATATTTCAGTGAGTTTCATGGCTTTAGCAAAGTTTTTAATTAAAACTTGTATAAGACCTCATTATCTCTTTACTAACGTTGGATTCCATTTTCATTTAATTTTATACGGAGGATCATTAATGAAATAAGACTGAGAGCTAGGACACGAGGTTCAACTTAATTTTTTTTAAACCGTCATCCATATATCAGAAGTGGTTTTAATACTTTGCAAAGGTCATGTGCTACTCCATAATATAGTTATTTCAGTATCTCAAAATTTGATGTTGCACAGTGTGCAGTCATACAGCACTAATGCATGTATTAGTTTCACTAAATAAATTTTTAGACACAGTGCAAGTGCAGTCTGTAAATGAACAAATATTAATTTTCGACTTCTATGTAACTGTAGCTAAGAAGTTATTAATAATGTAAAATTAACTTCCTGAAACTTTTCTCATTTTGGCCCTTTGAATCACTTCGTATTTTGTTCTTTGGGGTTTTTTTGCTCTTACGCAATTTTCTACGTTTTGATCAGTGCATGAGGATAATTACATGCAGTCTTTGCCTGGCTAATTTGTAGATTGTGAATTTCTGAACAACTGTCCAAATACTTTCAAGATTAACTGTTTCAACCCCTGACTAAATTAAGATAAAGCTTTTAAGGATAAAGCAGCTAAGCAAACCTGCATGATGTGAGTCATATTTCCATAAAAGACATTATTAAGATACAGATTTAGAAACATTTTCCTCCTACAGACTTTTTCTGTACTATATTTTCATTAAAACATCATTCTTTTTTAAAATGAACTATTCTCAATGAAAAAATAAAATTGTCGTAGGTAAAGTTACCAGGTTTTTCCCTTGTAATACTGAGGGATTTGGATGAAAAAATCTAGTATATCCAATGAGATTCTGGATAAAACTTGTATTTGTGTTGATAGGTGTTAATGCAGCAAAGAAATCTTGAGGAAAAGATAGTGGTTTTCTTATTACTTGTATTCTAAATGTTTCAGGCAGTGTCTTTCTAGTTAGAGGAAAACTTGAATATGGACCAATATGCTCCGTGCCCTGATTCATCCTAAAGACATTAGGAAGACAATTCAATCTCCTGGATGCAAAACAATCCTGAAGATTCTTTAGTAAATCACCATTAATTTAAAAATAAAACCAATTAACTGAAATAGTTTCTACTATGAGCAGCTCAGAAAGTGGATTTTTGTATGGGGTTTAATAAATTAATTCAACAAAACAGCAAACAAAATAAAACATAACCAACTTTTCAGACTAAGCTTTGTCAAACTTCTGTCAACTTTTTAGAATCCCATTTAAAAGAGGCTTTCTTATCTCAATCCTTTAGCATCTCAGGTTATATGGATAAAAATAGGAAAACAATAAATGGCTTATAGACCTTTGAAATTTATGTTAAATGTCTGACAGTGCATTTGGCAATACTGTAAGTTTGAACAGAGATACCTGAATATTTGCAAGTTTTGTTACTTCGCAATTAAATATATTGGGCCTTTAGTAATGATTCACATAATATATATTTACGCATATTTTACCTTTTTTGTCTAGGAGCTGAGAGAAATACATAACAAACAGCAAATACAGAAGCAAAAGAACTTGGAAGCTGAGAGACTGAAACAGAAGGAACAAGAAAGGAAGACAGTAGAACTGGAAAAGCAAAAAGAAGCTCAAAGGTAGCAAACCACTGTAATTTAAGCCTTTTCTGCAGAGGTGTTAGAGTGCAACATGTTTTGCCAACATCTTGCATTCCAGGAGAATAATAGGATCTTAAATAATATATCACTAAAAGGCAAGAATATGAGACTTAGACCAAGTTCCATTTCAGTGCAGATGATCCCTTTTAAAAGTCCAAGGTATCTCTTGATTTATCCTTGAATGAGAAGTATGCTGTGGAGATCATCATCTACATATCTCTATGACTCTTAACCATCAGTGATACATACAGATTTCGGCAGTGTTGTTTAAATGTGTAGTGTACTTCTACACCTAGAGAGGTTCTTGAACAGTGCAACTAGCTCTGTCTTTTATAATAGCATAAAATACAGACCCAGTGTTTTTCTGCTAAACAACTGGAAATTTTGCTTTCTGCATATATTTATAATACATGTATGTAAAATGAATGTCATATAGGCTATCACCAATTCTATTCTGACATCATTTATCAGTAGCTGTTTGATTTAATTTTAGGAATTGTGGGGCTTTTATACTCCCAATATAGACAGATATTGGTCAAGAGATGAGATAAAGGCCTGGGAACAAGAGGTCTTAAATTATTGGTTATAGCATTACATGGGCTGTGACCTAAAGTGAATTGATAGTCTGTGTTACTACTTGGTGAGTCAAGTCAATTTTTCTATTTTGGGCAAAACCAAATCAAGGGCTCAGTGAAAAACATATCTTCAAAGAGAAGTATTATACAGAGGAAGTAATTAAGTTCAGATAATTATGATGTCATTTACATAAAACCTACACCTTTTAGAATTGTAAAGATCATCTTCAGAAATAGCAAAATTTCTAAGAAAACAGAGTTCTATCATGAAGAAACAGCTATAATAAATATGGTAATTATGCTGGAACTTTAATTGAAAATAAAAAGGCTGCTGAGGTACTGGAAGTATAGGAACACTAAAAATACTCTGTTTCAGAGTATTAAATAGGATACTGCAATTCCTTCCAGAAAAAGTAAATTTAAATAACAGACTTTAATTTAATTAAATTTTAAAAATTAAATAACAGATAAAAAAGAGAAAATCTTCCGCCATGGAAAACTTTAAATCTGACTTTTCATGATAGTTGAGCATTTGGATGTTATTGGTAATGCAAAACTTTATGCTGCCCAAATATTCAAGCTTCTAAATAATTGTAATTAGTATACCTGATAATGAGCATTCTGTCAGTCTTAATAATTTCCAACAGACATCATTATGAAGAAGGTAAATGATTAATACTCATAACCTGGGTACTGCCCCATAATGATTATGGAAGTATGCTGCCTTTTAATAGCTCTAGTGAAAGCAAAGAAAGACTAATCTAAGATCCTAATTATGTGCACTTTAACCTTTGGCTTAATAGATGATCACAATCACTTTGTAATGAGATCCATCTTAGTAATTTGTTGTAGGTAATTATGCACTCAGTTGTGCACATAACTTATGTGAGCAAGCAAAGATACTGGCATACATATTTGGGGATAGTAGAAGTCCTTCTCAAGACCTCTGGTGCCTGATTAGCCTTAATTTTCTTAAGGCTAATTCCGTGAAGATTTGTATGATTGTGAGAGTAATATACAGTTCAGAGGGAAAAAAACCCCACAACAACTGAGTGAAACTCTTGGTGCTTGGGACAAAAACTGCATGAGTGGTATAATGTGGTTGGTGAGAGAAAAAAGGAAATTAAGAGTTGAAGGGAGTATAAGTAAATCCCAAATTAGAAGTCATATTCCACAGTAATTAAACAAGGGGTCTTGAAGTAAATAGACTGAAATGTAAAGTTTTCTGTTCCTAACCCCAGACTGTGGTGCTCACACCTAGGCTTGTGTTTCTCTAGCTTCTCAATCTCTTCTTATTCCCTTGTCTTCAACTCAGGGTACTAGCTTACATAGCAATCAAAGCAGAATATACTGCAGCTTCAATGAAAGGAAGAAGAAATCCCACATATCCCACACTCTCTCCAAGATACATTTTCATCTGCTCTTCTCACTCTAGCAGTTAGAGCAAACCTGGTTGATAAGTATGGGAAGACTTAATCGCTCTAGTAGAAACATAATTAAAAACTCAGTTTCCCTTATAAAGCCCATCTGACTAAACTCACCAGGTATGACACCACTCAAGTCAAAAGAAAATTGATCTTTGCGTGCCTACTGGGTGCAGCTTCAGTGTTGCAACAAAGCTGCTGAGTAATTGGTTCTGAATACTTTGCAAATTAACATGTGAAGGACAAATTAAACAATTAAACTATAATGTTGTCGGAACAAGGAATTTATTAACTTGCTAGATGTCTTTATGTTGAAGGCAGAAAAGTGTGGCAGTGTTTTATAGAGCAGGAATTGCATCCTTCACACTGGTGTCTTAGCCTCTGCGCGTGGTGTACTGATGTGGAATATTGAAATTATATCAACAATTTCACTGAGAATGAAAGACTTTTTTTTTTTTTTTTGAGCATGTAGGTTAGTAGCTGCCATCTTAAACAGATACTAGGTACCTTGGCATCTCTCAGAAAATATTCTTGTCCACTCAAACTTGACATAGGTAGTGATCAAATTTTTGCATTCTGGTGCCAACCTACTGTCTGGAAAAATATCTTTTTTCCCCCCTTAAAGAATTTTTTTTTTTTCCCCTGCAGTCTTTGACCAGTAATTCATGTTGTCCATAGATAGAATGTGTTCTATATAGTAGGCCAAGTCTGTAATGACCAGCTTGTTATCATGCATTTCTCGGGAATTTTTTAAGTAGGAAGAAAGTATAGAAGTGGAATAGGTCGTGGAACAAAATAAAGTGCACTGGGCATCTGTTTTACCCTTTTAGAGTTATCTTTAGTGGTGCAAATGGTTTCGAACAGGGAGTATTTATTCTTTTCTTCTGTTGTCTTGCCCTCTGTCAGGGGGAAAGGACTTGTTAGCTTTTGAAACTGGGAATGTGAAATTTCTGAATAGTTCTGCAAGAGTGCTGTATGAAGTTTGCAGATAATTTTACTCCTTGCCTCTCAGCAGGAGGTTTGGGGTTGCCGTATTTTTTGGTTACTAAGGGTTTTTTCTTCTGATATGGCTATTTCCAGTCTTACCTAGAGATATTTGTGACTTTGAGAAAATAAGCAGAACCAATTGGTTTTATCGATATTCCGGAGTTCTTCCCATTTTTTAGAGCTGAACTCAGTACTGAGCGGATAAAAATTGATGTATATGATTTGCTGCTTATTGGGTTTCAGGGAAAACTATGGTAAAAATTCCTTATTGAAAATGTCTGGTGATAGCTGTAGCTGATATCTACAGGCCTACATTAAATAAAAGGAATTGTGGGGCAAATGAAAATGGTAACCTGCAATGAAATAATAATGAAATACTCCCATTGCTTGAATTAGACTAATTGGGAAAAGATTTTCAAAAGTAGCCTTGCAGTTACATGGAACTAAAAGGCTTGTGTCTGGGTGCTTGCAGCCAAGGAGTTTGTGGTTGGTTTGGTTTTGGTTGGTTTTTCTTTCTTCCACCTTTCTTCATATGGTTCATGAGTTAAAACAACTGCATAGGGTTTATGAATTCCCTGGAAAACTATGAAAAGAGGAGACACAAATATTGTTGAATCCCTAGGTTGAGACTCAGATGTTCTTGTGCTGAAGAGCTCAAGTTATCAAGCTTATAATTTTCAAAACACTGTGAGCTGAGTAAGAGACTGTTCTAAGATACTCGTGTCAAGTTTCATACAACAATTTGAAATAAATATATTTAGATGTGTTGTTCTATGTCCTTGTACAGAAGAAGAGATTCCAGCCTCAATAAAGAAGGCAAAGTTTAGCATTTATAAATCTCTGAGGAACTCTGACAAGGAAAAATATTGGTTTTGCCACCTTACATTCAGCTCTAAAACATACCTACTTTATTGTTTCTGTATGCTCAGTTTGCTCTGTACCTCTTTTAGAGTTCTGCATATTGTAAAGGTACAGAATTGACATGTGAGTTAGAAATTGCATTACGGGTAGTTTTTTTAAATGCAAAGCAACTCAAGGTAATGGAGGCCTGCACTTAGTAGTAGTTTACATGAAATAGTGTTCTGTCACTTGTCTGAAAGTCACAGCTCCTTATTTGTGAATACATAAGGAGTCTGACAAATTTTTCTGAATATTTCTCCTTTGACCTCTAGAGTCATTGTATAAGAAAGATGCTGTGGAGTGGCTGATAACTCACCAAAATAAAATTAATGGCTCTTACAGCCCATAAAGAGTACACTTTAAACTATAGATCACATACAAGGACAACTAACCTTTATGGTCTTTTGTTTGACTGCCTTAAAACAAACCACCTTAATTGTCCAACAGGCGAATCCAGGAACGGGATAAACAGCGGCTTGATCGAGCGCAACCAGAGGAAGAACTTCAGTGGCAAAAAAAAAATCAGGAAGATGAAAAACAAAAAAGGGAAGAAATAACCAAGAAGAAGGAAAGTGAGGAAAAGGGGAAACAGGAAATGCAAGAAAAACTGAGTAAGCTTTTCCAACCTCATCAAGAGCCAATCAAGCCAGCTGTCCAGGCTCCTTGGTCAAATGCAGGTAGAGTAAAAAAATCAAGAAGTGCTGTTGGACATGCCTCTGGAACAATTATTTTCTGTTTTGTCGTTTCATTTGATACTGAAGAATATTATGTTTCAAGATTGGAGTGCTAGTCTTATTAAATTAAATCATATGTGGATTGAGCTGTAGGCTCCAAGAAGTTGTTCTTTTATGCTTCACTATTCTTCCAAAAAGTATGGCTTTAGCAGAGTGTAAAGCTTCCCGGTGCTAACCAAAATGAGAATCTTAGCTGTAAGTTGTTGTAAGATCTCAGTGCAAGATGTCAGAAATTATTTGTGTACATTTTGTTTAGATGTTTACTTTGTTGTAGGATTATATGCCTTGGGATTTTTTAGAATAATGTCAACATGAACATGTCATTTAGTTATCCTTTTTATTCTTCCTCATTCCCCATGCATGTGGTTTACTGAACAAATGACTTGAAGGCCAAGATTTAATCTTTTTTTTTTTTTCCTGCTATGCTCATGATTACTTTCAGCTGAGTGCTTTTTCTCTCCTTTATAACCTGATTTTTACCCATATTGGGAAACATGGTTCCCCCATAAGTGGCTTTCATACATATGCAAGAGAACTGATTAGGCATGTAATATTTGTTTAAGTATTTGATCAAAGTATTGCATAAAGTGGAAATTTTTAGCCCAAATCTAGAACAGACTTAATCTAATATGTCCTCTTGCTGAGTTTTATTTGTGCAGAGTGGCAGAGGGCACTTTCATGACTGAATAGGCAAAATAAGAAGTGCTTTATACAAGCACAATTTAGCTTATCACTTTGGGGTTTTCTGTATTCTTTTTCTCATAATACATCTTTAGCATGTAATTGTTTTAAAACACCATATGTAAGTGATCTCTCTTCAGCCAATCTGTACATACTAGGACATCTTGAAACATCTTTCTTGAAAGTATAGTCTGGCTGCAAGTGAAGCTGCTACACAAGCAGGCTCTAAAAGTATTTGAGATACATTTGATATATGTAAGAACATCACTGTTTGAATTGTAACTTATGGCTGATCAGATTTAACCCACAAAATCATTGAAGTGTTTGAGAAGTCATATATGATGCATCATAAGTACATGACTCTCTGAAAATAGTTGTATATATCATAAAAGTTAACATATTATTATATTTTACCTGATGTTTAGAACAGAAGATAGTAAGAAAATCGTATTTTAAAGACCTAATTTTTCTATATCCCCTTGAGCAAAAGGGAGTGGCATACTTCCTACAGGCAATGTAAGGTTTATCAATTTTTGTCTCCAATTTCACCTAATTTTTCAAATATTTTAAAAACATGTTTTGATTATTATTCCACCCCCCATCTGTGTGTTTTTCTTTTTGCTCAGAAAAAGGTCCTTTAACCATTTCTGCTCGGGAGGATGTAAAAATAGTGTATTATAGAGCACTATATCCTTTTGAATCAAGAAGCCACGATGAAATCACCATTCAGCCTGGCGACATAGTCATGGTAAGAAGGGATTGAGATATTACTTAAAAAAATTACTTAAGCTTTTGTGCTTGGCAAAATTTTTTACAGGCTTGAGTAAAATATTTTAATAAATACTGAAATGATGTGATATGACAGTAACTCTGTAATAATGGATAGCTTCTAACAGTTAATTATAAGTGTAAAGTTTAAACATAATGTAGGAGCAGATAGTATCTGTTTTAGTATACTCTGTGTGTCTGTCAACGTGTTTAGAAAAGTTCCTATAAAGAAATTATCTCAGTTAGAGGTTTCTTGTCCTGCAAGATACCTAGGAGACAGTTACTGTTAATTTGTATTGAGAGAGTGACTGTTATAGGGGGAATCAGAAACTGGCTTTGATAACTAAAGTGTGTTTCTGATAAGAAATTTACCTTTTTGCTAGAATAGTAGAAGAGCAGTGTAAGATGATTTTTTTTTTTAATTATTATTTTTTTTATTATTATTATTTTTTATTTGGAAAATTACCTTTATTAAGAGAATGAGATGCCGAGTGTAATACTATGAAACAATTACACTAAACTACAAGATGACTATACTTCTGTCATGGTCACATAAACATTAACATAGTCTTTGTATGGTGCTGCTGCTGCTGCTTCAATAATGCTGGATATTTTTTTTTATACAACTCTTTTGGTGACAATTTTTGATATAATGGTCTAGTATAACTGACTGGGAATTGTTTGTATGATGATTTAGTCTGGTTTTAATCTTCTTAACTTTTGTGATATACTTTTATTTTAGAGAGAATGTAGAGTAGATAAAATGTCATTTCTAAAAATGGACACCTCAAAACCTAACAATTTTGTTGCAGGTGTGTTGATACAGAAAAATTTCCCACTTTTTAAGTACATGATGAGATACAGGGATATGATCTGTGATGTTTAACTCTAAAGCAATATTCTGCTTTTGTCTCTATCTCTAAAATTATAGTTCTTGTTGTTAATGACTGCAGTTATTAAATATGTATATTAATAATTTACAAGTATCATATTACTGTTCATATATCTGTTCATAATGAAAATTCCTAGTGTAACTATTAAATGATGCCTTGTTCACTGTGGAAAAGTGTATTGATTATAGCTTTCTACCCAACAAATTAAATTTTAAGGGCTATTGTCTTTGGGCACAGTTTAGTAAGAATGGATTTTGGGAAAAAAAAAAGCGCTCTTTGTAGACTCTCATAAGCTGTAAAGATAACTATGTTTAAAAAGGCAGGTATCCTGGGGAGATGAGCTTTCATCTCAGCCGTTTTAGTTTGTTGGGGTTTTGGTTTTTGTTTTTTTCTGGGGGGGGGGGGTGGGGGTCGTAGTTGTTGGGGTG
>JANHGN010020264.1:16638-40364 GCA_024605025.1 Megaceryle maxima | reverse complement strand
GGGTTGCCCGGGGCCCGCGTCTCGCCCCCCGTCACCCCCCCCCCCCCCGCCCCCACTTCAGGGAGGCGCCGTGTTCTCTTACGCAGCCCCCGCCAGCGGCTGCTGCTCCTCTTCGTTCCTTCTGGACGGGAGGCAGCGCCTCTCCGAACATGGCGGCTGGGTGGGGGGGGAGGCAGGGCCCTCGCCGGCTGCCTTACGGCCTCCTGTGCCAAACGGCCGAAGAAGTCGCCGCCGTAGCGTGAAGGGGGAGGGGGGCTTGGAAGTGTGGCCTGCACCGCACTCCCGCGCCCGGGGAAGGGCGGCAGTAGGCGCCGCGGGTTCTGCTGGCGCTTCCGCTCAGCCCCTTTCGGCGGGAGGCGCCGGCCTCTGCCTTGCCTTGGGGGCCAGGGCTAAGCTACGTCAGGCAGTGCGCGGTTCCAGGATGGGCCTTGTCTTCGTGCTTCTCGGCAGTGCCACCACGGTCTTGGTGCTGGTGGCGTTGTGCCATGCCCTTGAGAAAAGGGTGTGGAGACAGCTCAGCTTCGTTTGTGTTTTTTGGTGAAATAATGCTTCCCCGAGCGAACGATGGGAAAAAGCAACACTTTTTTCTGTGTTTGTTTGTTTTGGTTGTGTTTTGTTTTGTTTTTAAAGTATGTTACTTTCAAGTAAAATAGTTGGGAGATAAGTGCTGGAGGGATCTGGATGAAATCTGGTGCCGTGGAGGTCGTAATGTTAACAAATTGCCTTTTAGGCTGAAGTGGAGAAAGCCTTTCTTTGTTCATTCTCTTCTGTGTGGTTTTGGGAGGGGGGAAAAAAAAGCTTTTGTGGTGCTTTTTACTGGCTAGTTCTACTTTTCTGTGTCCAGAATTCCAGGGCGGTTCTCTGCTGCTGTAAGAACTGCTGTTTCAATTCTTTCCAGTATGCCTGTCATAAAATAAATAAATCACACACCACCTTTCAATTTGGTGTCATTATACCCAGGTGTTACAAGACCCAGAGGTCTGTGTTATACTGGGACAACTACAAGGACTTGTGGAATTACAGCATGGGGAAACTTGGCCCAGGTTCTTGTACACATAAATTGTAATTTTTCACAAATGTTTTCTGTTACTTTACCAGTTAACTGTAACTTGACATGAAGCTAATGTCAAATAATACACAGATATGTTTAATTTTTTAAAATTAATTTTTATATTACATAAGTTTTTGGAAGAATGGTAGCAATGTGAGCTATATAACTCACGTGGCTTTAGTTGCTTTAAAAGCTTCAGGAGCGGTTATTAAGAGAGTCATGGAATTTTTTAAATGCATTTAAATGTGCCTAACTCACAGCAAATCCATAGATTGCATTTAGCTTGTTTTTGAATAATACAGAGGGTTGTTAGGATGCTTAGGTGTCAAACTTCCAGTAAAGATCTGGGCATTGTGCCTAATTACTTTTCTAGGCTTGAGTTTAGTGCCCTGTCTTTACTGTTAACTTGATGAAAACCAGTTCAGGATATAACTTGGAAGGTTTACATTATTTCAGTTATCTGCTGTTCTCTTGCTCTCTCATAATTCATGTTCCGTCCTCTTCCCCAACACTACCTATTCTTAGCAACCAAAAATATCATCCCTTCTGCCAAGTTTTCTGTTCTTTGTCCTTGAGTACCCTTTAATTCTAGAAGGTGCCTTTTGCTCTTTATTTTCTCCATTAATTTCAGATTTCTGTTTAGAAGTGGATTGATAGCATTAATATTTCTTCTCAGTAGTGGATGGCAAGAACTTTTTGTCAGGGAACAATGTCAGATTTGACAGAACTCCAGCTTGTGAATCTTGGAAAAAGTAACCTTTCTATCCTGCCTGGTGGCATTTGGGGTTGTTTTTTGGTAGTAGTTATAATTTTATGAGTTCCGTATTTATCAACAGTGGTTTTGTGAGTTACGTTGTTGTATGTAACGTTGGCACCAAAGAAGCACCGTATGGCTGGATGAAAAAAAATAGTAAATAAAAGTTCCATAATACTTGGAGACAGTCTCTGTTACCAGTTTTCTTGGAAATTCTTTCACTGTATATATAACTTTTTTTTTTAACAGTTACAATAACTTAAAGTTATCTACATAAGAATGTTTGTGTCTTCAGTTAAAAATAATCAATGTTATAGTTTCCTACACAGAGTTATTTAAAAAAAATCTATCAGTGCCTCAAGATTCTTTATAAGTTTGACAGATATTACTAGACTTCTGTCTTTATCCTTTACTATCTTAATTATATAAGAATCTACTCCAGGGGTCTTCAAGGAAAGATTGATATTTTTAGAAAACACGACCCAACCTGTGCGTTACATTGCTAGGGCAGCGCTGGTGTGCAGGGTTTTATTGGCAGCTCTCAATACCTCTTTAGAGCCCTTTCCCCATACACTGAGCACCAGCTTTGATCAAGGTGCACTCTGACAGTTGACCAATCACTATGCATGGTGGTGTGCCAAGCAAGCAGACAAATCCTTGCTTAATTCAACTACTGTATTAAATAAGATTATTGCTTTACTAATTAAGACTAAATAAAACTACTTCAGCTGTTAAAATAACAAGTGAAATGACCTGTTAACAGTGACATGCTGCCCCCATCTAGATCTTGACAAGTCAGTGGAAGAGGGCACCCGTGTTGGCTCGCATTGCTCAGGGTGGGGTGGTGCTTCCCCTGCTCCAGATCAGGGCACTGCCATGCAGCTTGCTTTGTTCTGGGTCCAGCAGCAAGATTAAGGCGCTAGTGCTTCCTCTCTGGAGTCTCCAGCGCTTGACACTGCAGATAACCCTATCGGTAGCTTTTCCTCTAAGGCTTTTGAAGGCATTTTCCCTAAGTTTGCTTTGCCCTTTATAGGTTTTATGTCTGGGACCTTTTAAGTGTTACATGGGTCACACAAACATTTTCAGTTATACCATCCTATCACTAATCCTTTTATTTGCTGTTACCATTTTCTTCTTCGTGTTAGTTCTTGTTACAGGACTCCCAGCAGAGCCAGTTACCTCTTCCAGCGTTACTTTGGAGTTACTCATCTCCAGGCAAACAGTAGGTTACACCAGTCACACTCATTTTCTTTTGTCACAGCCAGTACGGGTGAAGTTTCCTATAGACGCGTTTTGTGCTCCGCAAGGTCATGGCACCAGGGGAGGCATCTGGGGGTTCCACGTGGGTATTTGTCTTCCCTACATCCTTCTAAATCAGAATCACTTTCAATAGAGGAGAAATACATTTTCCACATAGAAAAAGAATAAGAATCTAATGAGGAAGAAGCAAGTATGCATAAAGATTTTCTTCTTTTACTAGCATGGTATAAGGAGGGGCTGTATGTATCATGGAAACACAGCATCAGAGCTTTAACTCTTGTTAGCATTTAAAGCTGCTAAGGTATCAGTTGCTCTTTGGAGAAGAAATAATTCTTTTTCTACTCATATTAAGATGCAGCATGACCTGGTTTGGTGCATTTTATGACACCTAGGTCAGACTAAATAACAAATGTGTAGGTTTATTTGTTACAATGGTTTAGTATTTAGACTTGGCTGTTTATTTACCAAAGACCCCAAATGTTGTGACAGAATAATTCAAAGTAGTGTCTTACTTTGTAAGGAAGTTGGACCTTCATCAGGTTATTCTCATGTCTAATAAATGATGGAGCTTTCAAAAGGAGCAGTGGGCATTGCAGCACTTCGTAGCATGAATGTTTAAGTGAAAAATGCCATAACTGAAGAGCTGCCCTTATCATGCTGTTGTTGGCTATGATCTGAGAAATCATCCAGAACACTGAATTTTTAATGTTTGGATCAAATCTGGAGTAATCTAGGATGCAGGCAGAATTTGTTTGCTTGCTGTGAAAGTCCTGTGCAGTTTGCTGCTTCATCGCCATTACTGTGATGCAGCTTGCAGGTTAAGGTACTGGAAAATGGGGGAGCATCCTGTGTGAAATGCCAGGTTATTACCCGGTTCTTACACCCTTTCTTTAGGCATCAGTTGCTGACCCCTATCTGAGACTGGTTATTAGGCTAGCCAGGCATCTAAAGTAGGGGGTTTGTTATTTTCTGGGCTGTTCTCTCAATTAAGAATCTCCTGTTTGTAGCCTCTCTCCCCTCCACATGTGTCAAAATCATGCAGTTCTTTCTAAGGCCAGGAGCTTGATGCTTGTCATGAGGTTAACCTTGATTGAGAGGCATTACATAAGTGGGACTGGTTACTCCAGGTCTCTTTGGTGGACACAGAGCTTACATGTATATCCTGAGGACGAAGGTTTTGACAGAATGTAAGGGTGGCTGCTGCTTTCTTTGTTAAAAAGGAAACGCTGTTTTTACATCTTCCATAATGTAGTGCTTCCTTCTTTCCCGAAGAGAAGGATTTATTTTTCTCAACTGTTTGAAAGACATTAGGCTATGTTTTCTACCTTCCAGAAGAATTTCTGATGGTAAGTTTTTGTGGGCATAGGTTCTTCTCTTTGTCTGTGCAAAAAATAGTTTAAGACTTGTTGGACAAATCTGAGTTGCTTCCATCATGTATAGTTTCTCTTCAGCCTTTAGTCCTCTGTAGGACTGGAAGACCAATACACTACTCTCATCAAAGTGCTTATGTATTTTATAGAGCATAGTTTCTGTCTAAAACTCACAGAACTCTTCTGATCCCCACAAGGTAGGCACTACAATGAGTAAAGGAGATTGTCATGCTTCTTTCCATGCAAGGATGAGGAACTTCTTGCAGAGCATACTTGTACTCACTATTAAAATGATACTACTTTTCTTCTCCCTGTTGATGTTTAAAATGGTGAGAGTGCTGATATAAAATGCATTAGGCCAAAGATGAAGCTGAGCTTGGTTCTTCTGGATAGAGAATATCCGATATCTAATATAGAGAGTATTAGAGCTCTCCTGAATAGCTCAAACTGCAATATGTTTTTTTTAAAGAGGTAACTTTTTTAAGAAAACACATTAAGCTCTATCCAATCTCAAAAGGGGCAACTAAACACACTGGAGAGAAGGATTTTTAAAGTTACCTATTCCAGTATGTAATGTTGGTGGATTTAGTGGCGTGAAACCCAGTCTGAAACACACCACTGCTGATTCAACAGACATTGCAGGAAGATACCCTTCTGTAAACAAGCACAGTGCAGGTTGGTTACACTTTCCAAGGTAGTCATGGTAAGAGTTACCATATTTTGAAGTTAGTAATTTTTGGTGAAGAAGTTAAATGCATCTTAATACCTATGTGTGTAAACTATTGCCATGTAATGCGCAGATAAATCCACAGTTGCAGATGGTACCAAACTGAATGCAAACCAACAGCATCAGGAATTTGACTACTGCTCAGAGCAGGTGTTTGGGAATACATGAAGTGTAGTTCACTTCCTCTGTGCCACAAGGTGGAGGAAATGGTAGAATAGCTGCTCAGAGGCAGCTGAAGGTGGGATAACCCAAGAGGAGGATAATTCATGTGCTAAAATAGGAGCAGATGTCAATTAAGACAGCTTGTCTGGCCATTCAGGTGCCAGTTCTGTAGCACGTGTAGACAGCACAGGCTTGTCAGATGTCCTGTTTGTGAAATCAGGTGTTGCTTGACATAATTTGTTAGGAGGTGGAGAATTACTATAGGTGTTGTGAGCTGGGGGGAAAAAAGAGGTTGTTTTAATAATTGGCCCAAACTCAAATTGCAATTTGATGTTAAAACTGCATACAAGTTCTAAGATGTCATTTTTTTTGAATGAGAAGTCCCAATATGAAACTAGTTGCTTTTACTAGAAACAAAATAAACTTGCAACAGCATTTTCATACTAGGCTGTCTGGGACAATGGGTTACTGCACTTTAAAATTTCTGGAGTAGTGTGCAATTATTGTTTTCCAAAGCATTTTGCCCCACGCTTTTTCCTCAACTAAATTCCTTTCTTTTCCCTTTCTGATCTCTCTTGTCTTGGGTGAAGCAGCTTATGGCTTTCAGTCTTGGAAACTAGTTCAGGTTTCTTCATCTGGGAAATGCTTCCATAAACTAATATATGGAGGACTCCATTGGTACCAGGGCTTCTATCCTGCCTAGCTTAGACCAATAGTCCTTAAGAACTGATGCAGGACCCCTTGAAGGAGAGACAGGACTTCAGGATTTTATTTTACACAACGGACATTATCACTATCCAAGATCAATGCATTGATTGCAAATTAAAGGCCAAATTTACCAATTCACCAAGTGATTGAAACCTGTTCTAAAATGTAATTGTGTCTTATTTCTGAGCTGGTATGAATTTGCATTTTAAAAGTCAAAGAGTCAAATCAGTGAAATGAGGTAAGGGTTGTGTTACAATATTTTCTCATGGTACCACATATTTGGGTTCCATTTTCTCTTACATTGTGCACCTTTTAATCATAAAAAGAAAAAAACAAACCAACAAACCACCCAGAGTGTATACCTTTATTCTTCTGTGTCTTGAAGTTACCATTTCTGCAATATTTTTCTCTATTTTACTATATTCACCCTCAGAGACGTAGCTAGTGGTTTACTAAAATGCAAACATGTAGGTTACAGAAGCACACAGCTGAGCTTAGTGAAAGAAGATGAAGTCAGTTATGTGGTGGCACTGTAAGAGGAAATGGAGAAAAGCCAGAAGCAACCTGAAGTGTCTTTAAAAATTGGTTTAATTTGCTCTAGAGCACAAAACACTTAAAGGTTTCACCAGACTCATAGAGGGTAAAGCTTGTGTCACTTCTAAAAGCTTGTGTGAAGAAATTAGTAGCTTGAGGCAGCACTGCCTCAGGTAGGAAAGCACAAAGGAGAAAGTGACAGGGTGGGAAGGAAAAATGAAGTTCCTTACACAGGTGTATTTAAGAAGTATAAATATCATAGGTTTGGGGGAAAAGGGGTTCATTCTGGAAAAAGGAATTTCCTTTTAATTAAAGAACACTATCTTCACAATAGTATTTCCTGGGAGAACTGCTGAGGTCCTAATAGCCCATCTTAGGTGAATGCTTCTATGTTTTGGACATCAGATCCGGATTTCTTTGGCTTCTAAGTGATGTCCCTGAAGATTTTCCCAGTAGCCTAGCTATGTGCGTGGTTTTGCCTGCTGACCTGAGACCTAAGAGACTTTCCTTGATCACTTCAGATGGATAGCAATTCAGGTCTTGGAAGTAGGAAGGTTACTAACTGCTGAGTTTACTTCACTTGCTTTCCAGGATGTAAATGCCACAAGTTAATTAAAGCTTTGTAAATAGTTAAGCAACACTACAGTGGGATATGAGGGAAAATTCCCCTTGAAGTATTTTGTCTTCAGTATAGAAGGCACACACAAATCTATTTTGAGAATAAAAGAGTCCTTTTGTATTCTAAATATCCTTCCCCCGCACCCCGGAAGAGCTTTTTTTATAAGGAACCAATCTGGTTTCCTTCCCCAGCCTCTGAAGGCAAAGCCACTAGTGGCCAAGACCTTCTTTTACACAGAGCTTCTTTTGAGAACGGAGGAGCCCTGCAAGTGCCCCAAGAACAAAATATGATATTTGGTCTATGAAGTACTTCCACAAAATAAATCTTTGCAGATCTAGGCTGTACGTGAGAGAGAATTTTATCTGAACGGATTTAATGTTAGGGAGGCGGTTAAATAGCATTGTATTTTTAATTTTATTAGAAATTTATCACTGGAAGTTGTACAATACATTAATTATCAGAACAATTGGATCTATTGAAGGTTTCTGAAGTGAAAGCCTTAAGTTATCGGATAAATCTGAATTTTTGTAATTTTCTCATAACCCTTCACTTGGAAGCCTTTCTGCTTCCAATATAGGATGAGGTCTGGCAGTGAGGTTAACCCTGACCTCTGAGTGTTCTATACGGACTTGTTCATTTCTGCCACATTCTTTCAGTTTAAATTTAGAGTTGCTGGCAGCTATTCTGCCTATTGCAGTAAGCTTCATGGGCAAAACATTGAAACAAATATGCCTTTTATCACAGATGTTTCTGATGAATAAGATTAGTGAAGAACACTTGAAAGCTGAAAACCAGAGCGCACAAGACTTTGGTCCAAAAGGCACAAACAGTTGAATGCCTGGAATGTATTTGCTTCTCAATCTGGTGAAAGAAGTAGTAAGTGTTTAGGTGATGGATCACAACCTTGAGCCCTCTTTTACCTCTTTAATTTGTTACTGGTAGTTACAAAATTTCAGTTATGTAAGTGAATGTAGAATGGGAATCTGAATGTGTACATTTAACAAAAACATGAAACTTGCCGGTCTAAACCAAACTGTGGTTGCTGTAGGAAGCAGCAACCTACAACTGAATTTTCCGTTTGGCTGATTGCTGAATGTGTCCTAGTAGATATTAAACAACTGAGCTAGCTCTTCACATACAATAGCCATGTGAAGCATAATAGCTGTATTTGTAACTGCTTTAAGTTTAAGGAAGGGCATACCACTTAATTTTATAGTTAGCACTGAGGATGATACATCTGTTTTATGGTTTTTTGTGTGTGTGTCTAACCTGGGTATATGGGACTTGAGAAATCCATATGGCAAAGGAGTTCACTTGTATGTGATTCTAATGTATGCCTAATGTAGGATATGATCTTCATAGACAAGGTTGCTCCACCTTGAAATATTTGTTTGATGAGGGATTCTTTGTCTCACATTATGGTCTCACCACTACTGCTCATCTGTCTAGGACAGGATGAGAGGAAATGGCCTCAAGTTGCACCAGGGGAGATTTAGATTGGATATTAGGAAAAAATTCTTCACCAAAAGGGTTGTAAACCACTGGAACAGGGAAGTAGTTAAGTCACTATCCCTGGAAGTATTTGGAACATGTGTAGATGTGGTACTTAGTGACATGGTTTAGCAGTGGACTTGGCCATGTTAGGTTAATGGTTGGACTCAATGATCTTAAGGGTCTTTTCCAACCTACATGATTCTATGTGTCTATATTCTGAGGTAATGTGCAAAAAGTGTTCCTGTAATGCACTTCTATCTCAGAGCTTTTCTGGTCTTTCAAACATAACAGCTTTCCTGTGCATTCCTGAATGACTGTGGCTCCAACAAAGAAAGCAGACCTTGAGAGTATCTGGAAAAGAGTGTTCTCCCTGTACATCTTTTTAGGGGACAAATAATAAATAAGGCAGACCAAGATTCTTAGATAATTCAGAATTGGATTAATTTTTTTTTTTTTTTTTCATCCTGAAGGGAAAGATGCAAAAGCTTTCCAAGGTACTCTGACCCTACTGCCTCTGTATTTGCTATGGGCAGGATACACTGATACCCAGCTCCTCTGAGCACTTTTGATAGCGTCCAACATAGTTACTAGAGCTGAACACTGAGGACCTGTGTTCCTTGTGAATGGATTAAGCAGAATTTATTCACTGGTTAGAAGTCCTACTGTGCAGGCTGTATAGTTTTGAATGTAAGTAGCAACGTGTTTTTGCTGTTCATCAGGAATTTCAAGCAACCTTTGAAATATGTAGACAATCATCATTTGTTCCAAATGGTGCTTTTGTGGCAAATTTCCAATTAGTGAATGGCATTTGTTAACTAGGTCTGTTTGGCTTTATCTTGAAGGATAATGAAAACCCATGTTTTGCCTCATCCCCTTGAGAGACACAATATAGAGTCTTACTGAACTAAAAAAAGACAGAATGGAATGGAGAAAGCTAGAAGAATTATAGTTTGGGGAAACTCCTTAGAAGTTGTATTTTTTAGAAATGACTGTGGTTTGAGTTCTGTTACAGTAAACCAAGAAATTTATAAAAAATAAGGGGAATCTGCTCATACAGATGTATTACAGAGTATTAGTGAATTGGTATTGTTTCAGTAGGTAAATACTTGAGATAAATGCAAAGTATACTTACACATGGAGCTGGTTTTTTTTTTTTTTTTTTTATTGTAACTCAATAGCATGTGTATAGTTGAGTGCGTTTGGAATGTCTTAGAAATATCTTGAAGCATTTTTTAAATTATTATTATTTTTGTAATTTCTTTAGAAAATGCTAAATTAGAAATGTCTCTCCAGCCCCATGAAAAACCTTTCCCATCATGGAGTGGAAAATGGACTGTATG
This sequence comes from Megaceryle maxima, assembly GCA_024605025.1. Taxonomy (NCBI): domain Eukaryota; kingdom Metazoa; phylum Chordata; class Aves; order Coraciiformes; family Cerylidae; genus Megaceryle; species Megaceryle maxima. The sequence continues at coordinate 30,345 of JANHGN010020264.1, read as the reverse complement.
CACTTGTGTAAATCACTCCTTATTGAACTCAAAAATCCAAACTTCTAATGTTACCTTCCATGTTTGTCCCCTGGCAAGTACAGTTTTTGCACAGCTCAGGGAAATCAAATGCATTTTACTAATTTCCCTGTGTAACTGTTGCCTCAGAATTGTTTACCACTAAGAAAACATGTTCTTACAGCTTCCTTTTCTTAAATTACACTAACTGTGCTGAGGAATAGAACATTCACCTTAGATTTTGACAGGCTTTCTATATATGGGGTTTTTTCTGGAGTTTAGGTTGGTTTTCATGTTTCCTTGTTCAGCTTTTTTGAGCATTCTTTGATATTGGAAAGATTAGTACATGAGGAAGCATAATGACAGGAAAATGCAGAATCTTTGTTTATAAATGAGTGTTGTAGATATTTATCAACATGCACTGTGTAAGATTATCTCAGAATAGATTCAACTTGAGTGTATTTTGATGTTTTTCATGGACTGTCCTATATTTTACTTTAAAATGGTTGGAGGACAGTGGTAACCAATCAAAGTATCTGTTTAAATAATTTTAATATCTAGAGTTGAATTACAGCTCAGAACTTTTAACAGCATTTCAGGAAAATATACCGAGGCTGCATAAATTTGAGAAATTCCATGTAAACATTTGGAAAACTAAAGATTGGGTGTTTCATTTTCTGTGCTTCAGAACAACCCTTACAAAGATAATACTAGCCCCTCTGAAGGGAACATGTGTCTGTGGGTAATGTGGGACAAGGTCTTTGACTATCTGGGGCCTTATTCTTAGTTACTATGGTGAAGATGAACAATTCCATTAGAAATAATATATGTCAGTGTAGTAATGGAGTGAGCCTCCTGGATTCCATTTGTAAAGCTTTCTTTCTGTGTTAGTGAGTAAATCACAATTATCTCTCTGTCTCACTTGAGAAACTCCCATAAAGAAACAAATCGCCATAAAGATTTATCAGGTAAGAATAATAACAGTATCCATCTAAATCCCCTAGGCATTGTGGAGTGTTAGTATGATGCTCTTAGGATTTTGGCAAGATGGCAACACAGTATTATTGTTTGTATGCTCGGTCATTTAGAATTGTTTGCTATTAAATTATCCTCTGTGCAAAGATATGTATTGCTTGTGAAAGTAAGAAAGATGAAAGAACTGAAATAGCTCCAGGACAGAGACTAATCTGGGGAGCAGTAGCTGCTCAGGATGACAGGGAGGTCAGTGTGACTGTATTTTTCTTGAGGATCATTAGAAATGATTTGAATAAGGAAAACAAGGCTTAATGCAGCAGCATGCGTGGAGACTGCCATGAAAAGATGCTTAAGGGGAGTCACTGGAAAGGATTTTGAGAAAAACAAGGAACAAGAAAAGTATTTTTGGCAGTTACACTACAATAGATTAATATTTTTATTATCCAGTGAAGCAGTTCAGATAAAGGGGGAAGTTGCATCTGTGAAAACAGAAAGTGTTGGAGACTGCTAAAGTATTCCCAATGGGTGGAGAGAAGAAAGCTGCAAGACTTGATGAAGTCTGCAATTATAGTAAGGAATAAAATGCAGTGCACGTGATGACCTTTAATGTTCTGATTCTTACTGACAATAAGCAATCAGTGAAGAGATGCTAAAATAGAAGTAACATGAAAGTTACTTTGGTTTTGGCATTGGTTGTACTTAGCTTGAGCTGGCAGTGGTTCACCCAAGAGAAGTGTTAGAAAGCCATTCAGATACACAGAAGTAGGGTGTGATTATTTGAGTATGAAGAACAGTTATGTGTCATCAGGTTTGGAGGGATAATTGACGGTTTCTAAGTGGAGAAAAGTTACTCGAGGACAGGGGAAGAACTGGTCAGCTTTTTCCTTGAGAGCTAGAAGGAAAATAAGAGTCTTTAAGTTACAAAAAGCTTGAATGTTTTAAGACTTCATGTATGTTTGATTTCTTTTAGACCCAACCAGAAAAAGAATCTGAGTGGTCAGACTCTATGTCATGTCTTATGAAGAAACTGGAACAGTTGAACTTAGATATTGAAGAAGCTCTAAGTGCTGGCTCTTCTCCCTCCAGTACTCCTTCTACCAAAAGGCAAAAGCAACTGGTAAGAATGTGTGTGTCATATGTTTTAAGATCTGTTTGTGTTTCTGAATAAGGCCAAGGAGCTCAGATTCAAGGATGAAGTTAAAATTTTCTCTTGATAATAATGAAATGTAATTTAATTTGACATCTAACGGCCAAATAACCAGAAATGTCGTAGCATGAAACTTGTAAGTTTTCTGTCAATATAGCTTAAAATCATTACACACCTTTTTTTAGAGGGGAATTTGAATCCAGATGATCCCGTTTGATAGTTTTTTTTCAGGGTAGTGCATTGTTAATTTGAAGTACCAGTGCTAGCCTATTTACTCTTGTTATATTTATTTAAAGGCATAACAGCAGGAGAGACACTATGTATGTTCACTAAGAGTTGAAATAATATTTTTGCTTCTTTATTTTACCTGAATATTTGATTTAGAGCTACATTCCTCTAGTTAAGAATATTTTGTAATGGCAGCTGTCATCAATTGATGACATGGTTTCCCAAGCTTTTATTTTGAGGGCAAATGGGATTAAGGAGCAATGATACTATTTTAGTGAATTTTGAATACTCAAGGTTTTTTATAGAAGCAAGTAACTGGAGAGTGAACAGCATGAAAAGTATGAGTGTTTGTTCTCTGTTTTAGGCTATGATTAAAATCAGTTCTTAAGGTAGAGTTGTTTGGATTTGCAGCTTGGAATGTTAGTGCTGACTTGAAATTCCTGGAAGGTGAGCTTGTTTGAATGCTTCTACTGTCACTGCTGTTTCAATGCTGCTTCATTTTGTAAAAGTAAATTCTTTAAGTAAACATCTGTATGCATCACAGTGTAAATGTTCAGGTGTCTCAAGGTGGGACATTTCAGAATCATGCATCTCGGTGTTGTGCTTTGCATCCATGAGCATTTTCATATTCCACCCAGAGTGTCAGTAACAAGTGGCCACAACTGTCTCTTATTTCTTTCTTATTGTACATGTCAGTAAGTCAGAAGCAGCTCTGTCGAGCTGAATTAATTTCATTATTAGCTTGTCTATTAATGGACCGTTCTGTCTTCTTGTCGGAAACTGCTCAATGTCTTCTGTCAAAATATGGTGTCACTGTAGTCTGCTTTCCTGCCTGAAGTGAAATCTAAGCCATGAGAGTTTAAATACTTCCTGTTGTGAGGCAGTGATCTGAACACCTCTGATTTTATCACTGTGCCTATTCTACAAAGGCAAAAAATATGGTTGGGTTAGGCATCGTTCTTCTTCCATGATTACTTGAACATCCTAGCACACTGGACTTCAAATCCGTTACTGGAGCATTCATTGAAGGGCTTGCATGTAGTGTGTAGACAGCAGAAAACCAAATCCAAATAGACAATGTTTTCAAATGCCCTTTGATACATAAGATCGACATCATGACAAGTGGTTGCTTAGAGAATGCTAACACCAGCATCCCAGATGCTTGCACTTCTCTTACTGAAACCTAGTGTCAAGGCTTCTGAGTACAGAGGCTAGGACTTTGGGCACAGCTATCTGCTAGGGACATATGCCCCCACCAAAAGCCTGTGCTTGTGATCCAGACTGGTCATGCTTACTGTGCTGATGAAATCTACCTCCAAGCCAGTCTTACTGGTCTTGGCACACTTGTTTCTCTTACCAATAGTTGCATCTGTTTGGATTAAGTCCAAAAAGATTTCAGGGATGTTTATAACGTCAATGCCAACATTACCATTTTCCTTAATATGATATTTGAGCAGTTAGTCTTTATCAGATCACATCTTCTTCCCAGTCTGAAGCAGGAGAGCTTGCTTTATTTTACTTGTCTATGGACAGGCAAACGTGAATCAGCTGCATTTTTATTGTGCCCTTATTTGAAAGACTGGAAATGCCCTTTAAACCTTCAAGAGACAATTTCACTACAAGAGCTGGAGAAGTCATTTAACACAAAGGTTTTGCTGATGAGACTAGCAAGATCAGAGCAAGAAAAGAGTCAGGGACAATCTGTTGTAGAACTGATGATGGAACACTTTGCTGTTTCCTGCAAAGGTATTTGTAGGACAAGGAAACCATCTGCCCTAATATAAACATTTAAGAATAATTTGCCTCAGAATGGGTTGACCTTAGTCTTCCTGTATAGTCAAAGATGAGAAATACATCCTCCTAAATCTCTCTGTGAATTTACTGTGAAGAAACAGATTTTGCAAATCTCAAAATGACAGTTGCAGTGGAAAAAATGAACAAACTTTTGTTTTCATACACGTTGTATGAGTAATTTGTCTTCTACCAATTCATCCCATTTGGTTCAGATCTCTTATTATATCTTGTAATTTGTTCCACTCATATTAAATGTTTTATTCTTGTCACTCACAATGAAACTTGAATAGGAAGAAGACCTATCTCAGATGTATATTTACTAGTAAAAGTGTAAATCTGGCTTTTATAAAATGATGATGCACTTATGGGTCATTCTTATGTTTTTACATCATTTTGATTATATAAACCGAGAGCTGGTGCAAGAAATTATGATCAAAAATTAGTTTGGGTGAAGTGCTCACAGATGCAAGGCCAACTTGTACATCTGAGGTCTTCAAAGTAGTTGCTGCTGTATGAGCAGCAACGTGTTTGCTGGAACTGCTGCTCTGAAAATTGGTCTCTTGAGGATGCGAGCAATTTTTAACAGATGACAGTTTCTTATGACAAATGTTGTGTCTCAGAAATATATTTTTTAATTTAGTCACTAAGTTGAGCCAGTTGGTTTACTACTGCTGGATTTTTCATCTCTTGTGAAAATAACTTCTTGGTATTTCTTTATTCTGTAAATTTTCCATTGTGAAGATGATGTTAATAATCCTTGATTGAATAAGATTTTTTTTCAGGAAGAAGTTTATATTCTAATGAAAATAAAGTGTCTGAAAAAATGTTATGGGACTTACTGGGTGTGAGTAGGGGGTCTTACAGAATTTTGCTGAACACATTTAAGGTGTTTTCTAAAACCTAGTGACTTTTAGACAAATGGTAAGAGGTGTTCTGTCCTCACATCTGTAAAGTGCAAGTTACTGCTGATGAATTTTTTACTGGGAAATAGTATGTGATGATAGCACTGTCTGGATAACTCAGTATCTGATCCAGAAAAGCTATCAAAAATAATTATCATCAAATTATTTTCTGAAACATTGTCTTACCAACACTATAAATGCATGATTTAATTACAAAAAGCTGGACTATCTGAATGTGCTATCAACAAAACTACTAACTTTAGAAAACTGCAATTAATAGTACTGCTCCTCTAAAACCTGTACTTTTCCAGGGCAGGATGAGGGGAAGCCTTTCTTAGCAATATAGAAGCAGGAATTTTGTAAATGAGACAGCAAAGACAAAACAATCTTGCTGTAAACAGCGTGTTTTCCTGTTGTTTAATGTATCTGCTGCATTGCCATTTGATGTCTAGTCCTCAGTTGCAGTACAGAAAAAACAGCAGATCTGAAGAATGAGAAGCACATTTTTCAGTTTTAGTCCTTTATCATTCATGGATAGTGACAGAGAAATCCCGTTTGATTATAATTACACTGTCTAATATTAGAGATACGACTTTCATTGAACAAAACTTTGTCTTTAATGTACATATTCTCTTAATTCTTTTGCAGTAGTATATTATCTTCAAACATTTTGGGGCTACATACTGATTCTTTGGTCAGCTTTTCAAAGCTTCCTCATTTGACAACCCTAAAAATATATTATCTGGGAGCTAGGCAGTTGCTGTTCAAGACCAGCAACAAATCTGTCCTCTCGTGAAAGGGAGCAGCCAGAAAATGGTCTGATTTTGATTGATTGTACCCAACATCTTGGGAGAGTTCTGCAGTGCACCCATGATCCTGGTTCCCTGATTGTTCCCAGCATGGATCCTGCTGGGTTTCGGTGTGGCTTGTACCTCACTCGCACACCTCGTTATTCTATTGAGGCAAACCAGGAGGCACAGGGGGATGCTGTGCAGTGGGTCTCTTCCTGGCATCACTGCATTCAGTGTGGCCAGGTGCATGTGGGCCCAGAATGAGGACATGCATCTTTAAAAAATGGTGTGAGAATGAGATCTCCCCACATGTGGGGGACAAGGAAAAGTGGATTTGCAAAGTTCAGCATCTGTGATTTGAAAATGGGAGTTTGCTGGATCTCTGTTCAAGTTAGACAAAAGAACATGAAAAAAAAGTGAAAACATGGTTTTAAATAATTTGAATAAAACCATTTCCCTTTCTAAGGTAGAGGTGATTCAGTTCTTTGATATTTAGGAAGGTGTACTACTGTTTATTAGTTCTCCAGTCATGTATACTAGCTGTTAAGAAAACCACATAATATCTGGATGTCTAACTTAGCAAAGTGTAAAAGTTGATGTAGCAGGTGGTTTTAAGAAAAAAGATTGAGGCCAAATGTTTACCTTGCATCAGAGGAAAAATAGCTTTAAAAAGATAAAATTCCAAAGTTTTTATCTTGCAGTTCACATTAAAAATATTTATGACTTGCCTTTATTTACAAGCTTTTAAAAATTCTCTTACAGAGCCCTGTTCAAGTGGAGACAGGCTTTTATGGAGAGCAGCAGGGAGGTAGATCTTGGAAAAACAGAAGAGCGGACTATCAGGATGTAGACTGTTTGCCTTACCCAGTGTCAACTGGAGCACGACCCAAAACTGATGTACGTAGGTACAGCATATTTACAATGTTCTCTTGAGTCACTAACCTCAAATTTTACTATTTATCATAACAATTGTTCTCACGTTTCTTAGAAGTAATTTCTTCCACAAATATTGCACTACATGGAGGAGTTTGGTTTGCAAAACATGTACAGGTAAAAGTTACTTCATTCTTGAGTTAATGAGACTCCAGGGCCATGGGATTCATCTAGTCTGATTTCAGACAACAGTCATGAAGACTTCTGCATCTGAGCTAGTCCTGGGTTTGCCTTCATAGTTAATGGAAAGAAACAGGCACTTGTAAAGAGTAATTCATCTCATCTGGATGTTACATGTGATGGATTCCAGGCATCAGAGCCACTACTGCATCTTTTTTCTTCATTGCTTATTTTAGACTTAGTCTTGTCGGATTTTTAGTGTGGCCGTTGGTTACACCCAAGTCAAGGTGGATTTCACCCTGCAGTCTCTGTAAGCAAAAGCATTTAGCTCTGGAGGTTTAGTTAAGCCCTATTTCTAACCAATAATAGAGATATTTATTCTGTTTTGTTCACAAGGTATTGCTGAATAGTGCAGTCGTAGCCCATTAAAATCAATAAGGGTTTTCTCCAAGGGCTTTGATTCACTATCTCAGTAGCTAAATGTAAGCTCTTTTAGGATCAGTGTCTTGGTTCCGAAATGCAGATGAGTTTTGCCTCTTAGTTTAAAATTACTTGGGTGCCAGCAGTGTCCATGATCATCACACAACATAAAAATGGCTGCACAGGATAGAATCAAAGGTAGGTACAGTTCAGTAGCCTTTCTCTGGCAGTGGCCACATTGGACGTTCAGGAAAGAACTGTAAGAAGAGGGTAAGCAGGGAGTAAGCCATCTTGGCTTCCTTTGAGGTATTTCTCGTGCAGACATGTTGAAGCCAGACACTATATTGCAGTTGGGGAAATAATAACCCCCAAGGGCTTTTTTTTTTTTTTTTTTTTTTTTTTTTTTTTTTAAGTCTTTTGTATTCATTCATTCTTTTGATATTCAAAGCATTTTGTAGCAAGGAGTTCCAAGGTTTAACTGTGGTCTATGTAAAAAAAGCACTTATTTCTTCTTGTAAATTTGCTGCTGGATTTTTAATTTGACTATAATTCTTGTACTGTGAAAAAATGAATCTTAGGATTCTTGTAGGAACCAGTGAATACCGAAGACTGGTATTTGTTTGGGGTTTTTTTCGGTGTGTCTCACTGTATTTATTGGTATTGAGTTTTATCTGCCCATTTCTCTTATGCTCATTCAGCATCAGGAGGTCTTTTTGCAGCAATTGGCAGACCAGTTTTGTTTTTATTAACCTCTGTCATTTAATATCATCAGAAAACTCTGTCCCTTCTTATTCCTTTATTTTCCAGATCATTTATGAGTATATTTAGCATACATCTGTGAGACTGTCAGGTAATATCCATCCACTGTTAAAGAAAACAACCAAATTTTTTTTTTTTCCACTTGTAGTTAGCAATGAAAAGACAGTTTTATTTCTTGATATCTTTTTTGTTTGTTTATTTGTTATGCCTCCTCGATAACATAGTTTGAGTTTGACAGATAACTTTTTCAGAAGCTTTTTGAAATGGAAGTGGATTGTATCGGCCAAATCACCCATATCTGCATGATCATTCAATGAACTCAGCCTCCAAAAGTCATAGTTACACTTCCTTGTTAGCCTGTGTTACTATCCGTGTGTTTATTCTGTTCTTAAACATACTTTATGGTCATTTTCTGCCATGCATATCAGTCCTATTAGCATCTCTTCCACAGATAACTTCAGAGATTTTCAGATACTGACATCACATATGCCACCCTCCATTCCCCTGATCCCAAAGCCAATAGGTTTTAGCAATAATTACATACTAAGTCAATAGCTCAGCAGCTCTTTCTCCCGATGAGGTGCTTATTTCAAGTTATCTATGCAATTTTGATTAAAGCAAAATCTCATATATTAAAGGTATCTTTAAAACTGTCATGCTGTTCATCTACCAAAGAATGATGTGCATGCCATCATAAAAAAATCTGTGTCATTAAATTAGCCTACTCCTGTTCGATGAATTGGAAATGTGAAGGTGGCTCCACTTGCTTACTAATTGAAAAAAGATTGTTTTCCCAGTAGCCGTTTCCTTTTCCTAGAAAATAAGGTCACTGTTTTCCATATCTGCAAAAGAAGAAACATTTGTTCTGTGTTGTTGCTTATTCTAGTTGGAATAGCTAGTAGAATTCAGGAAAAAATATTTGCTAACTTTGTTTGGTTTTTACCTTGGCCAAATGTTCAGGCATGTACAAGTATCGTTGCCTAACTGCCTTGCCCCTAATGCTATGTCAATATCTTCAAAGTGACATTGCAGTAATACTTGTTTGGCTAGACGTGTGTGGGAGAGAAAGGAAGTTTGTGGCTTTTGTATTGTTTTTCTTTTCTGAAGTCTGTATTTCTCTTTTTGTTGAAATTTAGAAAATACTAGTAGATAAATAGCTGTTTCATGAACCTTCATCAGCAGAGTCCATGTTATTGTATTAAACATTTTTGTAATACTGCAGTGCCAGCAGCGTACTGCAGAAAGGACTGCTGATGCTTAGGGCACCATCTAGTCTAGAAACCTACTGGAGGCACAGAATTTCTTTAGAAATTAATGGACTGTTATTTCTGAATGGGCCAGTGCTTTAAATTAGGGATAAACACTGAAACTGGGTGTTTGCAAATTTAGTTCAGGAGAGTAGGTCATCTTAACTCCTTCCAAATGCTGGTTTTGATGTATGTGCTCTATTTCAGGCAAATAATGCCATGTCTAGATCCAAGCATCCAATCATCTGCATGAGTCTGTTATATCTCTCTAGTACCTGGATTTTCACCACTTATTCCTATAAGATACAGAGTTTTCCTTTTTTTTTTTTTAAAAAAAAAAAAAAAAAGGGAATGCCAAAGTACTTTTATTACAGTAGAAAGAATGGATCCAAATGACAGAAGGCCTGACTCCTTCTGTGTTACACCCAGGTTGCATCAGTTTAACTCCCATGATCCAAGTGGTATAATACTAACTTGGGAGTAACACAGGGATAAATCAGATCCCTTGTACTTTGATGAGCCACTTTTTCTTCTCTTCTAATTTATTATGAGTCAGGAGGTCAAAACAGCTTATCTGTCTCCACTCTGCAGGATCTTATATACCCAGGCATTTAGAGAACCAAATAATCCATAACTTCTTGACGTTAGCAAATACCACAGACCAACGTTAGAAATAGCTGGGGTGCTGTAATTCAGTAATAATCTGCAGAGAATTATGCAGGACACAGTTGTTCCATTCTTAATACAAGGCAGTGATGTTAGCTGCACACTTTCATGGATACTAAGTACATTGACAGCTTAAAAAGTGCAGTATGCACTTTGAATTTGTAAGGAAATGAAACTTTATATATTGGTAACAAGGTGGGCTTTTTCCTCTATCTGTAGTAAGTCTGCTTTCATGGTTTTTTTAAGTGTAGTTGATGAGTACAGTTTTGATTTCTTATGCTTTGGTTCCACAAATAGCTTGAGGTCATTAAACCAAGAGGGCTAAAATTAATAATTTTATCATTTTTAACCTGGATTTTCAGTCGGGTTCACTGCTCAGCCACAAGAATACGCAGGCTGGTGCAAGAGAGGATCAGAGAGGCTGGAGATGAGACAGGATGAATTGTTCTTTTCAGCATCAGTGTCAGCTTGTTAGCTTAAACTGTTTGTAGAACTATAGTTTATCTGTGCTAAGCTACTTGTTTCAGAAAATGGGAGGCCAAACGTGACTGAACAGTGTTGGTGATTCTTTTAAGACTGTTGTGTGTGGTTGTTTTTTTTTTTTTCCTGAGAAATGCTATTCAATGCTATAAACAGTGTCTCAGTTTAGGTCAGAGGTTTCAGAGATGTCTGATATCTTCTGACATAGTTTAGAAATGTAAAACTAATAATACTGTAATCTATGACTGTAGTAATCATTATCTCTCTGTAGACAGTGTAATGCCTGCCTGACCCTCTGACACTGTTTGAGGCTAGAGAAATTCAAAAGTAAAAACAGCTGAAAGAAAATGAGAATCACTGTGTTTCTCATGCACTACTTGTTCAATATTGCTGCCCCTGGACCAGCGGGGATCAAAGATTATTCCATTAGTGAGTATGTGTGACAAGCCTTTTATCAAATAGCTGCTAACATCCAGGGCGGAAGTAAGTTATAATGTGACAGCCAGTTTATGTTTCTACTAAGCACGCTCTCAGAATTTGGGGATCTTAAGGTACCTACAAGCTTTAGGTTGATTCTTCATTTCTCCATGAAATATGGAATATTGTGTTCAGTTCTGGGGCCCTCAGTTCAAAAAGAACAGGGAACTGCTTGAAAGAGTCCAGCGCAGAGCCACAAAGATGATGGAGTGGAGCATCTCCCTGATGAGGAAGGGCTGAGGGTGCTGGGGCTCTCTATCATGGAGGAGACTGAGGGCTGACCTCATTAATGTTTATAAATATGTAAAGGGTGAGTGTCAGGAGGATGGAGCCAGGCTCTTCTCAGCAATGTCCAATGATAGGACAAGGGGCAATGCGTACAAACTGGAGCATAGATGATTGCAGAGAAATTTAAAGAAAAACTTTTTCATGGTGAGGGTAACAGAGCAGTGGAACAGACTGCCCAGAGCGGTCATGAAGTCTCCTCTGGAGACATTTAAAAACCATCTGGATGCCTTCCTGTGTGACCTGCTCTAGGTGTTCCTGCTCTGGCAGGGGGGTTGGACTAGATGATCTTTCAAGGTGCCTTCCAAACCTTACAAAAAAAAGAAAGGGAAAAAAAAAAAAAAGGACTTATGTTTAGGTTAGAGACATCCACATCTCAGTGTCTACATGCCTTCAGTTGTCCTAGATCACAGTAGAGGCAGGAGAAATCTCTGGCAGACATTCAGGGAGCTGAACATAGGCATCTGAGTGACTGAAGAACATCCTGGACCTCTGTGTATGGACATGACCTACAGTCTTCCTTGCAAGGGTGGGTTAAACTGGAGTATCTAAAACAGCACAGGATGCAAAAATGTGGCCAGCTGAGACATAGACCTTACAAGCCAGGGGATGGTTCAGCTAACCAGTCACTAAGGACCAAATTCACAGGTATCACAGGGTGTCAGGGGTTGGAAGGGACCTTGGAGATCTTTGAGTCCAACCCGCCTGCCAGAGCAGGATCATACAATCTAGCACAGGTCACACAGGAATGCATCTAGGCAGGATTTGAAAATCTCCAGAGAAGGAGACTCCACAACCTCTCTGGGGAGCCTGTTCCAGTGCTCTGTGACCCTTACAGTAAAGAAGTTCCTCCTTATGTTAAGGTGGAACCTCCTGTGCTCCAGCTTATATCCATTCCCCCTAATTCACCTGAATAAAAATATAGGCAACCATCCCAGTGATACACAAGACATTGGGGCTGATGTGGTACAGGACTTATGGGTGACATGCATCCTTCTGTGGGATAGCTGTTGGATGCTACATCTAAAATCATGCTGATTGTCCATACTGAATCAACTGGATAAATATTTAGATGGCTAATTTAGGATTAGTCAAATTATTCCTTAAGATCTGCTGGTTGTTTGGATTTAATTACCACTGGCTATAACAGTAGTTTGCAACAATAGACCATATGCAGGTGCCTGCTTGTGCACGTGGTTGTGAAATCCCACCCTTACAGCCTATACATGCCTATGGTGACATTGAACAGGCCAATTCATGACTACTCACATGCCTAGTCAAACTGAAAACTAACTGGGGATCAGTGTGACCTGCAGGCAGAAATCAGGAGGAGAAGCAGAGGAGAGAGAACCTGAGAAACGCAGCACTTAGAAGAATCAGTTATATGTGACTTGGGAATCATTGCCAAATGAAATAAGAGATCAGCAGCCTAAATTAACCTAGAGAACAGCACTGATGGGTGAAACACCCAGGAACTGCTCCAGAAACTAACAGAAAGATTCAAAAGTGTTAAAATAATAGAAATATGTCCTCTTTGTCATCCAGGTTGTAACACAAATTTTGAAAACTATGCCCTGTCAAGGAACAGCAGAAATGAAGAAAAACGTCATGGAGGACTACTACTGTAATACTGCAAGAAATGTGAATGAAAGAAATATGAAGAGAAAAAAATGGGAAAAAATAATCTGTTTAAGTCAAACACAGTTCAGAGAGGGACAGCTGAAGAGGTTTTAGCAGAATGGTGCTATGTGTTTGGCACATTCTTACAGTCAGAATGGAACAAAGATTACAGTATTATTAGAGAGAAATACTCTCAGATACTTTGGTGGTATAGTATAGTGTAACAGGATAATCACATTTTTTTCAGTTTGACCTTAGACTGCATGTGAATCATAATCCTGCATTGCTCCTAGATAATACTTATATTATTGTTACATTAGCCTGTAATGTTGGTCATAATTTGATTACATTTAATCAGTCTCTGTAAGTGGATAGGTAAAAAAAACCCCTCCAAAGTACCTTTCTAAACACATTACTATTATTTCAAAATGGCAAACTTTGATAAATTAAGGGAAGTAAATGGTGAAGTGGATTGGATTTGCATTGTATTTGTAGTGAGCCCAAGGTCCCAAGTGTCAATGAAGCATAGAATTTCCTCAATCAACAGAAAAAAATCTATTTGGACCTTGAACCTCCAGTGATGGAAAGAAACCTGTAAGGCTTCTTAAGGATAATTGCAGGGTACAAGGAAAAGAAGAGAGATGACAAAGAATTCTTCAAAAAATGAAAACTAAGAAGCTTTTTTATTTTGTGCTTTAACATAATATTTTTCTGATACTATATTCTTGTCAGTTTTTAATTTCTTTGTTACCAGTCTGCAGGGCTTAAATTAATTAAAAAAAAAAAAGAAAAAAAAAAAAAAAAAAAAAAAAAAAAGAAGAAAAAATTTGGGAAGGAAGGGAGGCTATTTCTGAGCATTCTTGAGA
>JANHGN010020264.1:0-16538 GCA_024605025.1 Megaceryle maxima | reverse complement strand
TGATAGTAAGGCCCCAAGAAAACTTGGGCACCCTCTGGAGAAAGATTTTTTTTTTTTTTTTTTTTTTTTTTTTTTTAGATTTTTGTGTGTGTGTGTGTTTGGTGGTTTTTTTGTTTTTTTGGTTTTTTTACACCTCTGAGAGGTCTCTGCTCTCTCAACTGCTGTTGGGCCACTTTGTGCAACTCAGGAAGTGCAAAAAGATGAAATAGCAAGTCCAGACATGAGAGAGGGAGACTGTTCAGGGCTTCCTTTTCTCAAAGAAAGGGTGTGCTTAAAGACACAATTATTTGACTTTGTTGGAGCTCAAGATTTATGTCTATACTTCAGGTGCTTGTATGAGTAGCATAGCTCAGGCAGATTGGAGATGCAAAAATCTTTGTGGAAATCAGGTTATCATTGACTTGCTACAAGTCATACTGGTTGCTTGCAGCATGGTCAAGAGCAGAGTTTATACGTGGTTTTGCCTCCAGACCATCCTTCCTCATAAAGAGTGCTAACTCTAATGGTTCTTATTCTTGCAAAGATACATTTCAAACTGTGTCCTTAAGTCATGTGAATGACATTCCTGTGTATCCTTAATGTTGATATTAATGATGTTAGCAAATGAGCATTCTGGTATAGACACAGCCTGAAATGTCACCTTTGCAGAATTTTTCTTCTTGCTTTCAGTGCTTGTCCTGTGGGTCCCTTTTAACACCAGTTAGAAACTTTAAACTGGAGCTTGACCTTGCAATGTTTATGTATAATAGTAAGAAATGCTATCAATTTTTTTTTTTTTTGTATGGAGGACAGATTTTTGTTGTTGTTGTTCTTCTGTTAATTTTATTGTAGCTTCTCCTTGGATTTTTGTTTTTGCATTTATCTAATTAGAATTAAAAAGAGGTTATTTTGTTTGATGCTTGCTTGTTTTCTTTTGTATTTTAGCAGCCCTGTCTTCACTAGTACAAGAACAGATCGAAGAAACCCGAGCTGCCGGACACACGCATCCCAAAAAGTTTTTTACAAAAGCACATTTATGGGTTATCTTATTTATTCTGATTTACCATGTACTCTTTAAATTTTGCTCAAAGTATTTTAGTGAGGAAACTCTGACATTTTGCACCATAACTACTCTGCATGCAGATGGTTGGAGAGCAAAGGGATTGTTTTATTCCTTGCCAATAGTAATCCTGAATTCCAAACGGTCTGAAAAGCCCCTGTCTTCTTGATTGATGAGTCTCTTGAGATGTTAGTGTCAATTCCAAGGAAATTAAATCTTTTAGATCATTCTGATTCATTTAGGAGCAAATCATGATGTGCTTCAGAACTGAATGGAAAGTATTTATTGAATAGTTTCTTGGCAAATTTCACAACATTGCTTAAATAAAATATTTAACATACTCTTTTTTTAAGTATTAGCTCAGTTCCATGTTTTCTGACAAAAATGTTGAAGTCAGCTGAAGATGATAATCCCAAGTAGCTATACAGCAATTAGTATTACCTTGAACTGTTGCAGTTAAATCACTTAATATATGAAAATTTTTATTTAATTTTAAATTACATAACATTATTTTTACACAGTACTTTGCATCAAATTTGTTATTTTAATTTAGTTTTCAGAAGGATTATTTGGAGGCAAGGGACATGCTTTGTGTAATTTTTTTTTAAACTCTGTGTAAGAAAGGAAAAAGCTTTATCCTTGTTCATCAAATAGCTTTGAGAAATAATTTAACAATACTTAATTATACATAGATGGGGACAAGATAATTTTATGAGTTCTTTTTTCATACGTTATAAATTAAAATTGAAGTTTCCAGCTCATTTTGGTGTAAAGTTTATTTGATGAAGTTCAGAAGGTGTATGAAGCCCAATTCTGTATTGGGAGGAGAGTAGAACTGACAGTTGCTCAGCATTACATGGCTATTTATGTACTTCAAACTGAAAACATCTCTTTATGTTGTTAGAAAAGCTTTGAATGAGTGAGTGACCAGAGGAGCAGCTGGGAAATAGAGACAAGGCACCTCTGCAAGGGCAGCCAGCAGTTCCACCAGGGACAGCAGCAGCAGCAGCTGAGTTTGGTGGTGATTTCACTAAAATGCTGTGAGCAGAGACTGCCAGCGAAACTTATTGATGGAGCACTTTTCTGAGCCAGCCCAGTCCCTGTCTTGTAATAACTGTCGCAAGCTTGCTGGGTGAGGTTTGCCTTCTAGGGCCAGTTGTAGTGATGAAATGAGAGCTGCAGCTGGGCTTTGATTAATTAGTATATACAACCCAAATGAAGCCTACTTGGCTTTTGTAGACATATTTATCATATGTAAATTGAAATAGGCAGTATTCTAGAATGACATTTGCTGTTATGTTAATTTGTAGATCTTCTAGATGAATTATTTTGCAGAAACTATAATGCAAGGTACCAATACTCTTCAGTGCTGGCTTTTGTGTTGTATTTCTGGTAACACTGACTGCTTGTAGGAACACAGTCGTATTTCATAATAGTGCAGTCTTATTAATCACAGACACTAAAGTTGCTGACTTACAGTTCAGCATTAGTGCACAGCCTCAGAAATGCATTGTTTTTCAAGGACAGACTGAAATGTCCCGACTCCTGTCAGTAGATGTGGGATGCAAGCTGTCAGTGTGACAAGAAAAGATGAGGAAACATACCACTAAATTATACCATGCATATGCAAATGCAAAGAGAGAGAACCTTACTTCCATACAGTGAACTTTATAGTCAATGAAGTGCAAATGGGAGACAATTTATCTCTCTTCTTCTGTTTGCGTGTCTTTTTACCAGCAGCTGGGCTCATGCCTTTAGATGCAATACAGTTTATTTAACTGGGTGAGAGTAAAATTTTCTACTAGTTTTTGTAGCAGCCACAGAAAGGAACAGGCAGTAGAGTACACTGGCTCCCAAGGGTGATACTGGCAGGCATGTGCTGGACTGGACCCTTGCAGACTGTCAGTTGTATTTTTGTTTGTGGGATTTGTTGAGCACAGTTTTCTTCAGGGAGGTATGTACAATCATACCTTATCTGTCTACCTGTCAGGTTTTTGCTTAGTCTTTTTCTGGCCCTGTAGTATATTTGTTACAACAGCATAAAAAAAGAAGAGTGAATATGTTTTATATATATAGCTTTTTCAAAATAATTTCTTTTACTTATTTTCACACATCTTGGCCCCTGTTTTGGGACTTTTGTCCCATTCTGGCAGGGTTCTCCTGGCTACTTCGTATGTTGATCAGACAGCACACATGATTGAGCTGGAGCCTTTGACTTCTACAATAGTTGCTCACAGCAAGAGGAAGGTTGAGAGATTCAAACATTACCAGAGCTGTATAGTTAAAAATGTGTCCTGCTTAGATTGCCAAAGTGCTTGTGTGGTGCTTTGGAGCTGGGGTAGAGTTGGACCCCAAGTCCCACTTAAGCAGTGGTGCAAAGGTCTAATATAATACAAGCTTCCAGGCTCTTTGTACTCTGGAGAGCTCATAGTCTGCTCTCTCCCATTTCCCACGCTGGGGAAGAAGGGACGTCCATCTGTAACAGGCAAGAGACAGAGGCCAGCACAATGCATAGGGAGAGTATTTTTTATGCAAATGAATACAGCAAATAGTGCATCCCATCTCTCTAACAGAGATAATCCCTCTCAAGGTACAACTTTCTCTTGTGCTTCTTCTGGGAAGAGGCATCATTGCCTAACTGCCACCCCCTCATCCTGGGGTGTACAGTATCTCACAGTACTGACATGGGATTATGCAGCCCTTTGTGTAAGTGATGTGCACTAAAGCTGGTAGATGTGGGAAGGCTCAGGATTCTGCTTGACTTGAGCAGCTTTTTTTAGACAGCTCTGTGGTTTGGCTTTTTTAGCTTTCAGGTGTACCCAGTCATTTCCCAAGAATTTTCTTATGTTTTTCTTTAACTCCTTTTCTCCAAAAAAAAAAAAAAAAAAAAAAAGGAAGGTGGGGATAATAGAGATATATGCATGTTTTTTGCATATACATATATTATATGTATCATATATTTACGTGAAGTGTTTTTTATGGACTGTAGGTTTTTAACAGTATCTCTCTGTACACAGGTAACTTGCTGTATTTCCAGCAGCCAGTCCCCTGGGCACGGTTGCATCACTGAACTGTGTTTTAAATAGCTTCTCCAGAAGCCTCTGCAGCACTCCAGGTCTTTTAGAGAGGGATCAGGACTTACTCCCTTATCCAGAGGGGAGCCCATGCGTGTGACTCATGGCAACTGGGAAGTATGGGACAGTGGTACAGGCTTGAGTCTCCTGTTGACCCAGAGTCATGAAGTGCATCCAGAACCAGATGAGGGGCAGGGTTTCTATACCCTGTGCCTTAGATACAGTGTGAGAGCTCAACTCCTCAGCAGCATTCATTCTTGCTCTCATAGAGCACTGGTCCAAAAAGCTCTTTACAACAAAACTCATAGCAAGAGTGAGAAAGTAGGTTGATATTCTCCAGGGTTTCCATTTTCCTATTCATTTTTACAGAAGCCAGTTATTCCTGTTCTAGGCAGGAGAAAGTTCAGACATGGAAGCCTTGCTGCTATAATTGCCTGATAGACACATGGGAAAACAGACAAAAACTTCAGAAAAGTAAGTTCTCTCATGTCACTTTGTAGTGTATGGAGGGAAATAGATCTTCAGAAAAATTATTTGCAGAAGGTTTCTATTTCACCCCCATTCAGATGACATTTTGGTAAATTCCCAGAACAGAACACAGAGTGATAAAGTAGCGATTTTGAGATGAACTGCTAGTTGTTAGATGGGGCCTGCTGATAATCCACAGTAGGAGAAAGGTCATACATTATTTGAAGCAGACAAATGTCACAATTGTGACCTTCTTTAAATTGAGATTAGATGATTTAAATATTACAATGACTAATCATTCGGTACAAAACCAGAGTGCTCAGAAAATAAAAGTGCCTGAAGCTTCTGTATTGCAAAATGTCCTAATGTAAATTTTCAGATAAAGTTGAACTTCAGAATGTTGTGGATTAGCCAGCAGGCTGCAAATTGAACTGAAAATTTCCAGAGGTACTTGCATGTATTAAAACTTGAGCTAACAAGTTGAAATTTGCATCCAGGACTGTGAATCTGGACTAAAACAGAATTAGCACAGATGCAGAAAAGAACTGGAGCAACCTTTAGTCTGAGACACCTCAGGAGGAATTCTAGGCTATTCCCCTCTACCAAATCAGAAATACTTACACCTATGTCACCCTGAAAAAAGTTTGTCTAGCTTCTTTTTTAAGACCCCTGTTGGCAGTCTACAGAGGCTATTCAGAATATATATGTCAGTATATATGTCAGCAAGTTTTACTACACTTCTGTGCTTTAAAATATGTTCTCGTGATCACTATCAATATGCAGAACAAGTTACGTTCTTATTCTTTCCTTTCTGCCTACCTTCCTCAGGTCAATCTGGTTCATGTAGCTTTTTCTTGTGAGTCCTGGTTTCAAGACTCCTTGTTCCATCTAGTGTCCTGACCTGAACACCAAATGTTGAGGATGCTCAGAGCTAGTTACAGCTTGCACAGCTTCAGCTGAAAAAATAAAATGAATAAAAAAAACCACACATACCCCAGAACAAAACAAGAACCCCCCCAGAACAAAACCAAAACCAACCAACCAAACAACAAAACAAACAAACAAAAAACCAAAAAGCCCCAAAAATAATTTAAAAAAAACCCGCAAAACAATAAAACCAAACAAACAAAAACCAAACTACCAACTGAAAAGCTTTAGAAGTTGAGGGCCTAGCAGAATCTGGACTCTTAGTAATTCCTATTGACGGGTGAGTTGCATAGACACTTGAAGTGGATAGTGTTATGCTGTCCTCTCTAAGCCAGCCATCACTAGTACTAAGAAAAAAAGAAAAAATTTGGAACTCATAGGAGGATTGTGCAGTGATGGCTCATCTAGGAATAGCTGAAAGGGACTTCAGATGGAGGTCAACTTGCAAATTTGATGATCTGTATTGAAGCAATGTGCAGTAGTCTTGAGTGTACAGAAATCCAAGAACTGAGTAATTTCTTAACTCTTCCTGCTGAAAGGAGGCCACTTGTTTCTCAGCACAAAAGCCTCATGGAAATGATGAGATGAAAGAATAAAAGAACAAAGAAGATAACCAGCCAGACATAACATCAGTGAACGTCTCTATATTCTCTGTGATGATGGTTGCAAATGTTTCATTTCCTATTAATGGAAATGTCCTTAGTTCTAGAATCTCCAGAGAAATGTGTTGTTGTTTGTGTTAATTGACCAAACTTGATCCATGGTTGTGCCTACTATCCAAGAGATTTCTGAGCAGGTAAATATAAAATTCATCAAAACGCAGTTACTGCCAGACAGTGATTCCCAGAGGATCTGCAGCCTGCTTCAGATTTCCTGCTGTCTTGATACCAGTGTAAGTGAAAAGGGAATCTTACTCTCTTTTAATTTCCCAGGCTGAATGCCTCCTCACACCCTCCAGTAATTACAGCATAGCAAGAAGCTTTGTTGGTGGCAGGCTTATGATATCTGGGGGTGATCTGAAATAGCCCATGGCCAGAGGAGGATCAGATGTGATCTGTGGGACAGGGACACGCAGGGACAGGAGTGAAAGCATAGCCAGGGACTCAGTAGGTGGCACTCTTCCCTCTACATCAGCAGCCAGGTGAGGGAACAGCTCACAAAGTGCTCAGCATCTCTACACCGACACACCACTTCAGGACGCAGTGTGAAATCCAAAGCCTTGCCCTCTCTTAATAGCTGGCTTTTTTGTCGTTGTTGGGGCTTTTTTTGTCTCTTTGTTTATGGAGTCAGCCTTGATTCATGTATCAAAGTAGTTTACCAAAGGTTCTTAAAATACCAGCTCAAATAATCTGCTTAATGAGATGTCTGTCTATAGCTTTGGCTCTGTAAATTATTCTTCACTCCTTGTTCAGGCAGTGCAATTCTGACACAACTGTCCTTTGATGTCAGACATGACTGTCTTCTTGGACTAGTGGTGATTCTGGTCTGTACAGTCAGAGCACTTAGAGATGCAAATCCTCATTTTCTTACAAGCTGTTTTCTGTGCCACACTGGCTTTTCTACCAGTCATTCAGTCTGTTTGCAGAGTGAATTTAGTGAGAACTTAGGCAACTAACATAAACTTGAAGTCTGAGGCTGTATGAAAGTACCCCATCTTTTTGATAAAACCTTTTTAACTGGGGACCTGGTTTAGATGATTTAAGGGTGTCTTATTCCCCCCAGTCCTAGCCCTGTCAATATAAAGAAAAGAAAAAGAAGTTTGGGCAATAAATGATTATAATGAGTTTTAATCCTCAAGCTGTACACATACCAAAGCTTCAAGGACTTCTTGCTTGCTTTTTTTAGGTGTTGCTTTCTGAAGGCATATTTGGAGTTTCACCAAATACTTGCCTTTGAATCTTTGTTTCATAGCAGGGATTCAACCCAGGGTCAGGACTGTCTGGTTCTGGGCTGACAGGAACTTGAACAGTTGTTGGCTTTGCTTAGTTGAGGAGCCTCCTTCTGTCATAACCTCTTTGGGAGTTTTGGATGGTAGGTGACTCAGAGTCAATTTATTGACATTTCTCTCCACGGGGTATTTTTTTATTAAGGTCTATCAGTCAGCCTTTTCTGATGACTACTAGATTTTATATATACCTCTCTGAGAGTGCTTCTTAGAATATTTACCTTGGATATACTTGCCATGCTCTACTGCGTAGCCTGTTCTTTTATACTGAGGCTGATTTTGGTGCTGAACTGTCTAGCTGTGTATGTGTCAGTGATGTGGAGTTCCAGCTGCTATGAACTGACAGAAATCTCAACAAGAATAGCTTGTGCCCTTTAGGAATCAGAATGTTTTCCTTCTCCCCACAGTCCTGGTTAGACTACATTGTATGCGTGACCCCTTTCCTCTTGGCTGATACATGTTTCACACCTTTAGCATTCAGCAGCCTCCTGCAGAGTGTGGTGGGTTTTGTTGATCATCTCACACAAAGTTACATTGACACAATGCTATATTCTTTAATGTTATAGTTCCTTTGGAAGTGTGTGGCAACGGTCCCCACCCAGTCACTGCATACGGGACAAGACTGATCTTTAGTGGGGAGTCTTGCAAAGGTGGTTGAGGAAGGACTGACTTCCACTTCATTGCTGTGGTGGTGGTGGTGTCCAAGGAGTGTCCTTCCCTGGTTTGGTTGGGCTTCCTGGGAGTGGTCTCAGAGGAAGTACTTCTGCTTTATTCATAGGAGGTGTAAGTATGATGTGGTCTAATCCGAGAAGTAAATATCCATAATTCCCAGCAAATTTGAGATAACAGACCACCGTGTTTGAAGTTAAAAGATGAGGGCTTTTTTTCACCATGCCTGAGGTTTACAAAGTCAGTGGTAGGGATGAATTCCATGGCTTAATGCACAAAATCAGACTAAGCTAGAAACCTGCAGTAAGGATTAGAGGAGATCTAGACTCCCTGGACAATAAAATCCTCTGGACCAGTCTGGTGGGAGCAGACACTGATAGGAAATATATGTGCATGGTAGACATGCTTATAGCAAACAAATCTCTGGCATATCCATCCCCTGGTTGCACTGCCATGCCACTTCATTTTCTTTCAGTAAGAATTAAATTTATGTAAGTACACATAAGAACCATTACTAGGAGTTTGTTTCACCTAGCAATACTAACAACTGGACAGTGAGGTTAGTTGGTTGATAGCAACTGTGAGTATGGCGTATGTGAGTATGGTGGGAGGCTTTTTCCCCTTAAGATATGCATTACTTCATGATATTAATAATTATGTTAAAAAGGTTCCTCCCAACTCTGGAATGAATTACTGGTATCAGACATTCTCCAGCTCTGAAGACCTCAGGGTCATTATGTGAGAAAAAAAATTATGTACCATATGGCATGTCTAAAATATTCAGTAATTTTCAGAGTGTTTGCTGAAAATAAATTCTATAGCAAACCAGGCTGTAAAGTTTTTATCGCTTTGAAAAATCACTGTGAAAGAAATAAAAGACAAAACATTGAAATGTACACCCTGCCCTGCTTCTTGAATGCAGGTTTATCAGTGCATGATTATATTATTTTCATTGTAGAAAAGCATTCATCAGACCTTGTCAACTATAAACTCCAATGATGATTAGCATTTTAGTGTGAGGACCTGAAAGCATTCTGTAAACATGACTGAGTTCACATCCATCATTTCCTGGTGGGCATTTCTGTAATAATGTAGTAAAATACATGTCATCTGCTTCTGGAATTTTTTTCTGGAATTTTTGCATTCCCTGCTTTCTATCTCAGGAGAAAAATGGCCCCATGCAAAGATGTGAATTGCAATATTTAGATTTGAAGACCCAAGAAGGACACTTCATGTTCTTCACTTTCTTCATTTTGCAGCTGGAAAGCAGAAGGGCAGAATGCAAATGATTGCCCAGCATCCCACATAAGGTTTCTCACAGTACTAAAAGGATCAAGTGGATCTTTTGATATCTAGTACTCCACCATCAGTTATAAGATTGTCTTCCCTGCTGTGCAGAACTCTATACTCTCATCAACACTTGCTTTGCTCCTTCCTGCCTACCCCAGAATATACAAAATAATATTCTTTGTAATACTATTTAGCCCTTTGAACTTACTACTGTAAGGCAAGTCCTGAACCCTGCTACCTGAGGCATTCAGAGTACTGTTGACACATGTTTCAGTAAAATCAGTCTAGCTACACTTGTTAGGAACTCAGCATCTCAGTAACATGGTTGACATCCAGCAGACTCCTGGTTTATACCCTGCTCTGTCTGCAAAAGCTGCATTTGCAAAGCAAGGACTCTGGTAGCAAAGGTATTTCGCTCAGCTGGAGCACACTGCCGAGGCTCTTTAGGGGTAACAGTTCCCCTGGTTTGACTGAAGGGTACATGTCTGTGCTAGGTGTTTCAACACAGCAGATCCTGGGGCATCCCAATTTCCAGTGTGTATCGTCAGCAGGTCATCTCTGCTGAAATTGCCATTTTTTTTCTCTTTATTTTACCTATTTTGGTTTGGTTTTATTTGTTTTGTTTTCTTTTGTTTGTTTGATGTTTTTTGTCTTGGTTTTGTTTTTATGGTTTTTTTTGTTACTTTCATTCTCCAGAGTCTAAAAAAGGGAAAGTACAAGCCTAAATGAGGCTGCTGGGACCCAGACGTTTAGTTGCACAGATCAGCCATCTGCTTTGCATGCTATACCTTTACTCCTTGTTATACACTTATTATGGGAATATTTATTCTGTCAGTGACTAGCTGTTTGCTCTTAATATACTCCATCTGCATATAAATTTGTTAAACCACTCCCCTTAGGCATATGAAAGTTTGGCTTTCCCTTTAAAGTGGCTATAACTATGCAATTAGATTTACCTTCTCATCATCAGGATGTTCAGCTCCCACATCTGCTTTAGGATGTGAGTGTGGAAGATGGGCTTGGGAAAAGCAATTTACAAGGCTCCCCAGGTGCAAAAGAGGTTTAAGTTTTAGAGTGACAGCTGGTAGAGCTGTGCAGGAATTTTGGAGGTCTTGGAGGTACCAATATGGTGAAAATAACTGAGGAGACGACATAAACACCCTTATCTAGAAGTAAGGGCAGTAGATTGCCCTCTTGCATGGTGTGTGCCACATACCTGGCAGATTTGCCTTCATTGGAACTCCCAGTGAGCTTTGAGGGGAGCTGGGTGAGGAGATGACCCCCTGTGGGCCTTCCTTCTGGGAGGATCCAGAACAAGGCCAAGTTGCACTTGAGGGTGAGAAAGACAGGTTCTGATTTCTGAAGGATTTAAACTTTTCAGAGTTGTGCAGTTCATGCACAATGAATAAAGAAGAGGAAAGAGGGGGGAAAAATAAAAGTGGCTTGGGATTTAGGGGTTTGCTTGTTTTATGTCCTCTGGTTTTGTTTTGTTTTCCCTGCAGAAAACACCTCAGAGTAATGTATTTTCTCACTAATTCCACTCCTGTTAAATTCTAACTAAATCCTAAGAGACAGATCGCAGATCCCTTAGCAGTGTCCATGTGAGCAACTGGCACATGGTACCACTTTTTTTGACTAGCTTGAACTTTCGAAGATCACATGCTTTTGAAACAGAATTGGACACTTCTTGTGTTAATCAATATTTATAGCATTTTGTCTACAAAAAACTTCATCCCAGGAGTATGGATGTTTTCCAGAGATTTTCAACTATCCCTGGGGAAATGAGATGTTCAGGTATAGCTCACTTCTAATAATTTTTCAAGTAAACACTTTACTTTGTCTTGCATATGAGTTATGACCCTAATGACTTCTGGTTATGAGTTTCCTTTCTCAGAGTTTCCTCTTCCCAGACTTCTGATGATAATGCCTCACAGTGTGGGAATGAGCTCTGGCTGCCTTTTGTTCCTATGTATTTATCTGACATTTTGCCAGTGTTGCTACTATGCTGCTTTTTATAGTGAAAAATAATGCCCCAAATCTCACATTCTGAAGATCAAAAGCCACTCTTCCTCAGTGTATATACTAGACTAAAATCTCAGTTAAGGGCTTAGAGATAGCTAGGTAGTAAGCATGTGGGCTGGTAGGAGATGGATAGAGAAACCATAAGGCACAGTGGCTTACTGGAGGCAGTTCAGTCCCTGCAGAAGCGTGCTGAGCTCCAGCAGGCCTTGGCACAAAATTGCAAGAGCTTTGAAGAATGCAGCTACTCTAATGATGCCTGTGGTGAAGGCATCTATTTTCTCTGTTTAGCCCACCTTATGCAAGGAACTCTTGATGAACTTTGTCTATTGAAAGCCAAAAGATTGACCAGGGAATTTCAGGCATAATGGCTTTTATTGTTGAAGACTGTCATCCTTTTTCCTTCCATGAAGATGTTGATTAGAGTTGTGGTTTGTTTGTTCAGTTTGATTCACGGCTTCAGAGTGAGTATCTTGACATTATATGATATCCTATCATTAACTGGTTTTCTGCAAGTGTTTTGCAAATCACTGCTACATTATACACTCACTGTTGTGAACAATAATTTAAGACATATGCTTACAACTTAAAATTGCTTTGTTCATAACAGGAAAGCAGGCAAGATTTTTTCCTTACTGAATATGTGAGAACAGTGTTGTGAACACAACATAAGGAGACACTGCAAAGGAAAGCTGTAGTTACAGTGCTGCAGCTCTGGTGATGATATCTTTGTTCCCATGGAGGTCAGCAGGAGTCCTTGTACAGGAATATCTTCAAGACCTCAGAGCACAGGGCCTGGGGGAAAGTTCAGGAGCACTAGAGACACCTAGTCCATTTGTTCACAAACCCTCACTGGAGAAACCTAGTTATGTTTGTGTTTTGTTTCAGCTCCTCACAAAACTCTCACTGGGCTTCTGTATCTCTTTATCACATGTCTTGCTCCATGACTGCCATCATATCCAGCCTGTATCCTTACTTCTCCATGCCCAGCTTTGCTGACAGATCCAGGATTGAGAGTGAGGTTACAAACCTGATTTATCTGGCTACATCACCCAGACCCATTGCAGTGTCTCTGCACCTTGTTCTCATGTGATTCTGATGTAAGAACACATAACACAGAGTCCAAGTTGGCTTTTTTATGGATCTGTATGGATCTGATAGAGCTTGTTCATTTTATCTCCATGCTTCATCTGTGACATACTTAAGGGTCAACACTGAGATCCACCTTATCCATCAGCAAACTCTGAACAAGGGTCGGTAACATTTTAACTCCATTGCAAATGTTTTTATAGACATGGAGTCAGTTTATCCACAGTGGAAAATAATTTATTTCTGTGTAGTTATGTGCTGCTTCAGAGAAATAAGAAATAATTGCGGAACAATTAGAATTTTCTGGCAGATGGGGAAAAAAGTTAATTTATGTGAAAATCGACAGTAAAAATATTGTTTAAGTAGGCTGCATTTTCTTTGGATACACGGACCTCAGCATAAGAATTTCATTTATAACACTTGATATAAATAGTGTGATAACACTTCACAGAAGCTCCACTTATCAGGGGAATTCCAACTTCTTACAGAGACTGAAGCATACTGGTTGTCATGCCATCCTTGTAAATATTTTATGTTGGCTTAAGACTCAAGGGCAGACTTGTATTTTTACTTAGTGTTTGTGAGGAACTATGAACCTAAAAAGCTTTTTGTATAAAACATTTAGCAGTAGCAAAGTCAGTTCAAAGCTGTCTCTAGAAACAGAAATTGTGATGCAGCTTTTTTGGTTCTGTTTTTTATTATATTTAATGTTTGCTGTACTCCTCTGGTAAACATGTCTATATTAAATAGTTGTTCCAAACAACAACATCCATTCAGCAAAGTAGTTTGGAAGACAGTATTAAGAAAGCATAGCCTACCCTTTTTCTTAAAGCAGTTGCCTTGACATCTTCAGCACTAACTTGCTATATTTTTTTATTATTGTTATTATTGTTTTGTGAAGCAGCTACAGCTTGGTGGTATTTCCTGCCTGCCAAAATAATGAGACCTGTAGACTGGCAAAGACAGCGCATTACTAATGTGCATCCTATATTGTCTGGTGTCCCAACAAGCTTTCCTGTTTTTTCAACTGTTTTTTCAAAGAAACAAGATAGAAATTCTATTTGGGACATAACCTGAGGTTCATAAAACCACAAAGAAATTTCTCATGTGCTCTTGATTAAAATGAGAAAGTTTGAGAGCTAAGGAATTTTACTGTGCAGATAACCAGTATAAATGTTGTGGTGCCTGAGCCACATTGCCTGCTAACACTGACTCCTCAGATGCATCCCTACATTTGGAAATGAGGCAGAGAGAGTCAGCTGACACTTCACAAAAAAACCCCAAAACCAACAAAACCAAAAACCAGCAACCAAACAATTATCCAGCATTAGTATTTATTTTAGAATTCAGATTTCAGTAACTTAATGCTCTTCTGTGTTTCCCTGGCAGCTCCACAAAAGCCAAACCACATTACCAGGCCATACTTGCATGTCAGCTTCTGCCTGCGTTAGCACAGGGCTTGACTCGGGGCTGCTGTGTGACATCATTACCAGTTAAGTTTGAATACAGAGCTATGTTTGAGAGCCAGAGGAAGTGCAGGAAGGAAGCTGAGTGTCAATGAGTCATGTCGTATAAATGCATGGCAAGCTGTTATTGATAACGTACAGCCAAACCACAGTGTTGATTTTGGAAGATTTGGCATGGGAACTAAAAGCAGCATCCTGACCTCAGCTGCTATTTGTTTGTATTTAGATTTCCAATAATGCTGGTTTGGTTTTTTTGGAAGAATTGTTTCTTTTCAGATACTCTGTCTTAATTTATCTCACAGTTCGTGCTAGGGTAAGGACCCTTAGGGACTTAAACATTTAATCTGTGTGAACAAGGCATCAGCATTTTTCTGAAGACTGTCTCCCATTTTCTGTGTGAAGGAAAAATGTCTCCTTAGTGGCAGGCACCCTGCCTTGTAATTTCCGTTGTGTGAGCTTGGACATCTGTGCGATTATCCTCTGGGAGCACTTGCAGCTTGACACATATGCATCTAGTCCAGCTATTTTTAATCACTGCTTTTCAAGTGTCTGTACTGAGTTTGGCGACATGAATGGGAATAGTGTTTTCCAACTTTGAGTCCTTTGGTATTTGCTTTTTGTAGTCCCTCAGCCCTGATAAAATCCTGAAGTATCATAAAGGTTAATCACTTCCAACTGTCCAGGAAACTTCATTATAAGGCTTGAAAATATTACAGTGCCCACAGAAACTGAATGCAAAGCTGCATTTGAAGATTATAATACCTAATTTCTGTGTGAACTGCAGCCATACTTGTATAGGAACACAACGTACTGAGAACCAAGTAGTCTTTAAGCTTTTCAAAGTTACTTTTAAATCAAAACATGATCGTATATGTGTTTTGGCTTAATTTATAGGAAAGGTGATGGTTCTGTACAAACAACAGTTAGTATGAGAGCGGTTCATCTTGCTGGAGAGTTACTCTGGTATTTCTTCATTTTACTCTCTGGGACAAAACTAATCCCAGGTAACAAAATTTTCCTTACCTGTCCCTTTCTTCCACATCTCCAAGGACTATACCTTTACTGCTTACCTTATTGTAAGGAAAACTTCTGTATCATATTTCCTATTGTCAGTGTGTGAAGTAGTTGTAAAAAAAGACCTGATGAATAATGATCTATTTGAGGTCTCAGATCTCTGTCTCCTATTCCAGTCAACAAAAGACACTTGAAAAAGCACACCACAGTATTTGGACTCATGAAACAGTATTTTAAGTGACATTACAGATGTAAAATTAATGAATGATATAATTCTCATCGTATTGATCAATTATGAAGAATAACTTGTATTGCAAGTTTATTTAAAAATGATTATTTGAAGGTTAATAGAACAAGAGAGTAAAAAAGACTTTAAAGGGATTCCTGTAAACTATATACTTTTCTTTGGCCACCGTGTAGGATCAAGTCAATCTATGCCAATTCTAAGAGATGTTTTTGTACTCTATTCTTGAAGACCTCTGATGATGGAGACCCTGCAATCTCACTGTGCAACTAGTTCTTCACTATGTTTTAGCATTAGAAAGTTTATTCCTGAAAGTGTAGTTTGAAGTTTTCTTGCACATTAAATTTGTTTCCTCTTGTCCTCCTCAGATGTGGAAAAAAAAAATAATTTTTTTTTTCTTTCTCTTTAAGGCATATATTTGAAAACTGCTCTCATGTTTCAGCCCACTCTTTTCTAAATTAACAATCCTACTTCCATCAGATTTTCCTTGCTTTTCACATTTTCTAGATCCGTGATCATTTTTTTGTTTCTCTTCTCTGGTCCATGCTCTTTTTGACATTTGTTGTCCAATATTGAATGCCTCAGGTGAATGCAGTTCAACAGGAATCACACTGAAGTTGATGGAGTTCTATCTGACGCTGGAGACTGGTAATTCACAAAAGTAATCCCTCTGGATTCAGCAGAACCACAGAAATAAATGCTTCTTAGTGTGAGAAAGGAGTGCAGTCCTGCCACTGAGATCTACTGAACGTTACTGCAGAGGTCATTTTCCTCATCTGTCACATCAGCACTATTCTTTTTGCATTCCTTAAGTCATGCCTCCCTTTTTTGCTGCATCAAATATAAGGTCTTGATTTTCACTTGCAAATTCTGTAACAGCCTATTCCTTTAGTACCACGTTCTCTTCTTAGCACACTCCCACACCTTCCATCTCTCCATTCCCAAATCCCAAATTTCTAGATGTCTGTTACTTGGGATCTTGTGCTTTAGGAAGAATCTTTGTAAACAGCCATGGTTCGGTGACAACCTTCTTTTCAAAACCTTCTTAAAACTCTGTTTCTGAAAAACTCTATGGGCTGCTTCTGCATTGTACGTGGTCATGCAGCAACCCAGTGCAGTCATGGTGATTCTTTGTTCTCCCCTGTTTACAGGCTGCTGTCTCATGTCTCTTTTACACTCATAGAAACATAGAAATGTCTGGGTTCGAAGGGACCTCCAGAGGTCATCTAGTCCAACCCCCCTGCTGAGAGCAGGGCCATCCTCAACTAGAGCAGGTTGCTCAGAGCTCTGTCAA
>JANHGN010020262.1:0-28302 GCA_024605025.1 Megaceryle maxima | reverse complement strand
GGAACAATTTCTTCCCCTCCAGGGTTGTCCAGGGCTGTCCCAGGCTGCCCAGGGCAGGGGTGGAGTCCCCGTGATCCGTGGAGGGGTTTCCAAGCTGTGGTGCTGAGGCACATGGGTCAGTGGTGCCCTGGCAGTGCTGGGGGAACAGCTGGACTCCATGAGCTTCAAGGTCTCTTCCAGCCCCAGCGATTCTAGAATTCCCTGTCTCTATACGGCAGCACCCAGCTCTGGGCTGCCCCTGGCACTGCCATGACCTCTCCACGTGCTGCTGGAAGGCTGCAAGTGCCTGGGGAGCAGTGCCCAGCACTGACATGCACCCTGACCCACTCAGGCTGATGAGATAGCAGCGGTGACAGCAGCGGGGTTGTGGCTACACCTCAGCAAACAGAGGGAGATGACATGATGTGCTAATTGCCCAGGGGTTGCGTGTGTCTTGCTGGCACAGAGGCTGGGATGGGGATGGTGTCTGTGACACGGTGAGAGCCACTGCCTTGTGGGGACCCACCCATGTCACCCCTCTGTGCCCTGGCATCTGCTGTCCCAGCCAGCGCGGGAAGATCAACACCAAAGTCAGGGCAGTTTCCTCCTGCGTTGCATGATACGGGGGTTAAAGTCTCCTCTGTTTTATGAGCAGTTAACCTGTTTTTATGGTCCCCGCTGTTTCAACAGCTCAGCTCTCTGGAGTCTCCTTCCCGCAAGCCTGCCAGGAGAAGTTCCAGGCAGGTGTTCAGGACACGGCCAGGCTGGGGGACATCGGCCTTGGGGCAGCTCCCATTGGGACTGGTGCTTCATGCTCCAGCTGCTTCTGTCACAGACCTGGCGTTTCTGGGTAAATGGCTGCTGGGACATGGCTGGCTGGTGTGAGTGGTACCGGACCCCAGGGCATGGGTGTCTCCCAGTCACCATCCCAGTGAGGACAGCAGTGTAGGGTGGGAGAGGGTGCTGCACACCCAGACCTCTGCTGCTGCTCTCAACAGCTGCTCTCCCCTCCCACTTCCAGGTCCTGCCCTTTGGCCTCAGATGAGCGGGGAGCCTGAGGGCAACTTCAGAGTTGAGCAGTGTCCTTGGTCTGGTCCAGGGCAAGGTTGGCAGAGGGTTGAATGCTGACTCTGCCCAGAAGATGGACAGAGTCACCAGGCATCTGGTCTTCCAGCTCCCAGAGACCAAGCATGACTCCAATGATGCTCACCCAGGAGGCACATTTACAGAGCACAGGGCTGACACAGATGACGACGTGTTTGGCTCTGCTCAACGCAGCATCTCTGACTGGAAAACAAGGTCAAAGTCATCCCTATATGACCTGGATGGTGGAAAAGATGTCTGGACCTTGTCCCCAGACAGGGAGTCCAAGCTGGATGTGGTGAGGTCGGGAAGCCTGTATGACCTCAGGGCTTACAAAGGCGAGAGGAAACCCTCAAAGCTTTACGATGAGGATGAGCAGGAGCAGTGCAGGGTCCCTCCACCGAACATCTCACCCAAGGAAGCCAAGGAGCTTGAGGATGAGAGGAGGGAGGTCATTCGAAGCCAGGTGATGAGGAAGAGCTCCACCATGGCTGAGAGATGGAGCTCCATGGATGAGCTGAGCTCCATAAACACCAGCACAAGCGGACACCCAGGTAGCTTCACCACCAGCTTCTCCATTTGTTTTGACAAGCCCTCCTCAAGGAGGGTGGCGACGCCTGTTGACTCTGAGAATATTGACACAGAGCAGATCAACTTCTCTGCTGCTCGGCAGCAGTTCTTGATGCTGGAGAAGACCAGCCCAGGATCTTTTTTCAGCCCAGGGCAACAGGCCATGTCTCCAAAGCCAGAGCTGATGACCAAAGTCTCTAGGCAAGAGCGGCATAGTCCTGAGATGACCACGAAGGCTGCAAGAGGTTACGGTAATGCTGGTGTATCCAGCCAGAGTAGGATAGACAAGGGTATTTATCAGGCTTATAGCCTGTCCTACAGGACATCTGTGCAGGAGGAGGTTTATGATCCTAGAAAGACTGATGCTGAAAGGTCTTATCCCACTGGGAAAATGCCTGGCTTGACTAAAGCATCCTCCAGAGAGGACCTGGACTCTGGCTTGGGTGAGATGTATAACGAAGCCAACGGAGGCTATATCAGTGATGGAAGCACTTATAACGAGATCTTCAATGGCCTTGTGGATCTGAGGGACGGTAGCAACAGCCTGGACAAGGAGGCAAAGATCAGCAATGAGACACCCATCGAGCGGGAGATCCGCATGGCAATGGAGAGGGAGGAGAACCTCTGGAAGGAGAGGGGGATCCAGCGTCTGACCTCCAGCAGTGAGATGGTGGAGATCCAGACCAAGCCCCTCCTCTCCATGCACTCCTTGCCTGGCCCAGGCAGGAAAGCAAAGGACAAAGGCCGTGCTTCCCTTTATGTCCAGAGGGAAATCGAGCAGGAAACCAAGCGCGAGGAAGATCTGAGGAGGCAGGGGAGGCTTCTGGGGACGTATGACAGGGGGACGCAGCAGGAGCTGGATGAGCGCAGGAGGGTGTTTGAGCAGGAAGAAGCCCCCCAACAGAAGCCCACCCCCACGAGGAAGGATGAGCAGAGGAGCTGGGTTAACGAATTTGCAGTGGAGCAGCTTACGAGCTACAGCCCCCACCCCGCAGAAGACACAAGGGGTGGGAGAAGCCTTCCCAGCCACACAAAGAGCATCATGATCTACCAGACCTCCCAGCCGTGCTTCACCACCAACAAGAAGAGCCAGGACCAGCCCCTGGTGTCCCAGTGCTCTTCCGCCAGCGACAGCAAATGGGGGAGCGAGGATTCCTGGGGAGGAAGGCTTCCCAGCTCCACCCAGAGCCCCTCCGGCACTGCTGTCCTGCCCAGAAAGTACTACTTCTCCTTCTGGAAGCCCGAGGTCTCCTTTGTGGAGGACATGGGGACGCAGAGCCCGCTGAGGAGGGAGGATGGCCGGGAGGAGCAGTACAGGCTGAGGACCTGGAAGCCGCAGACATCAGCACTGATTGAGGAGGAGATTCGGAGCGACTTGCAGAGGGAAGAGGAGCTGCAGGAGCAGCGGCGGCGGTGGCAGCGGCAGCTGGTAGATGGCTACTCCCCAGTCAGCAGCGATGGCGTTCCCCAGGAGGGCTCCTGCTCGTGGCACAGCTCCGGTAAGGGGAGCGGGAACAGCGGGCAGGGTTGGTGCCGGGGGCATCAGTCCTGCCCTCCTGTTCCTGGTGGCTCCAGGTCAGCAGGAGCTATCTGAGGGGGCAGAAGTGGCACCGTGGAGTCCCAAGGGACCTTCTTGGACAGGCAGGTGCCTCCTGCAGGTGTGGGAAGCCCTCCCGGACAGGTCTGGGTGAGAGGCTTTTCAGGGCTGGCAGACAGAAATGACTTGGGCTCCGTGAGAGCAAGAGCAGTCACAACAGGGACAGAGGGGGACAGATGTGGGTGGAAAGCATCAAGTCCTAGACTGGGAGACTCTGGCTATGGCTGAGGGATCCAAGTTCCTCCCTGATTTGCTGAGATGCCTGTAAGGACTCTCCTGTGTGTTGGTAGCAAGTTGTCCCAGGAGGGAAAATCCTCCCTTGACAGAGTTCTGGGGTCAGCAGGCTTGATGTGATGTCCCTGGAGCCAGCTGGACTAGACCAGCCGGCTGGGGGGAGCAGACGTGGGGGCACTGTAGGTGACAATGAGGGATGGGCCCCAGGAGAGCAGCACAGCTTTTGATTACAGAGCTGCTCAGGTTTTGATGACTTTGGGTCATGTTACTACAGAAAATAGTGCTGTAAGGGCCCTGAAGTGCCCAGACCATGCATTTCACCACTCTCACTCCTGACAATCCCTGGCTGGCACCCAGACACAGGGTCCCAGCCGTGACCAAACCTGCTGGACCTGCTGAGGAAGCTGCTCTAGGGCAAGAGCCTTGTTTTCCCAGAGGCACCCAGCCCCAGGAGCAGCCCTGGTGTCCCTCACAATGCACACACCCTCCCATGGCTCTTTCTCTTGAAGCTGCTTCAGGTGTCAGCCGCAGCTACTCTGTGTCCGGGTCTCCCATCTCCACTCCTGCCCCACACCAGGGGGTCCTGGGGTTGGTGTCGTCCTTCACCCCGCTGAGAGTGGCCGGTCCCTCCCAGGGCAGCACGGAGACCCTCACTCCCGACTCGTCTCGTTCCAGCCCCTTTGAGGAGCGGAGGAGGAGGGTGAAGGAGGACGGAAAGGTGAACACACCCACCCTGCCTGCATTGGGGAGCACATCACGGGGCTGGAGCCCAGGAGAAAGGTGGTGGCTCTGGGGCTGTGCCTGGCTCCCAGCCAGAGCAGGGAGTCCAGCTGCTCGGCTCAGTGGGAGACACAGAGGTGGTGGCACCGGCAAAGGGCTGTGCTTGACCAGGGCCAGCACACTCAGGGGTGCTGGGTGGGACTGGAGAGGAGCAGCAGCTTCCTCCTGGGGGGGAGAGGGTCTTGGGAACTGCCTCCCTGCTCTGGGCACAGCTGCAGGTGCTGTCACCTCCTGTGCCCAGCAGCCTGGCCCCCATGAGCCATATCCAGCTGCCTTGCGGTGTTTCTCTGCCACAATGCTGTTTTCTGAACCTTTTTTTGCCCCCTTTTTGCAGTATGCTGGCATTGAACCCATGGACAAGATCAACACCGAGGTAAAGTCCTTCACACTCCCTTGATCCCCACCAAGCTCTCCTCACTGCCCAGTCCTGGAGGTGAAGGGGTCCAATAGGGATCTCAGGCACCACTCAGGTGGGCACCGTGCTGGGTAAGGACGTTGTGGTCAGGCGAGTTCAACCCACAGAGGGGCTCTTCTGGCCAGGAGGGCAAGTCATGCAAAAAAAAAGATCATTTATAAAAACCTCTTCTTTATTGTGCCTTCTGGTTCCCTCAGGTGGTAGAAAGCACCAGGGTGATCCGGCACAAAAGTGCCATGGCCCAGCGCTGGGAGGCTGGGCAGTACGTCCGGGATGATGACTGAGGGGCCAGGGCCACCAGATTTTGCCAGATACTCACCCTTGTCTGGTGATCAACTGATGGACGATGGAGATGCCTGATCAGTTCAGCTCCTGGTTATCGCCAGAATCAGAGACTTGTACACAAAAAGCACACTTTTTTAATGCCACAAATGATCCTTGCAGTACATTAGACCTGCTCTCTCATCCCCCTTCCTTTTAGGTAATACTTTTTTTTTTTCTTGAGAGGAAAAAAAATGTATAACTTTCTTTTAATCACTTCTGCAAGGAGGCAGACAGATGGAATCATACGGTAATTTAAATTCTCTCTCATTGGAGAGTTAAACAACTCACGTTTTTAAGTACCACAACATCAGGCACCACCTGGGGGGATACCTGAACTGATGGTGGATCAAGATCAGCATAAAACTGGGAAATCAATGTTTCTTGCTTAACTTCTGCAAGCTGCTGAGACACGAAGATGTAGTGTAGAGATATACAGAGAAATGCTGTTTATTTTGCTAATTTATTAAAGACTTTTTGCTTTCCTTATTCTTCCTGCCTTGTTTTGTTTGTCTGCTCCCTTGGTTTTGCAGTGGCCAAGGCAGAGGAGCCCCTGCAGGTGGGGAGAGGGGATAGGGACCGACGCTGTGGTGAGGATGGAGGTCTGGGACGGGGACCTTCTCCGAGTGCACCCCTGGGCCGGGATACGGGGTTCCTGGCAGCTGCGGGGAGGGAGGCTGCCCGCACCCCGCTGTCGCTAGATGGCCCCCGCAGGCAGCGCGAGCCCCGGGGCCAGGCAGGGCTGAGCTCCGGGGGACGGGGACCGGGAGCAGACCCGGGGCCGGGGCAGGGATTGCGGGGCCCGGCCAGTCCCAGCTGCTGCCGCCGCGGAGCGAGGTCGGACCCTCCGTGGGAGAGGAGGAGGAGAAGAAATGAGCTGTGAAGAAGCCTCGGGGCCAGTCCCGCGCTGCAGATGTCGACGGCGGGGGGGCTGTCCCCCCTGAGGGCCGGGTCCACCGCCGAGATCCCGCAGCGGGGAGAGTCCCGTTTTTCCCGTCGGGGTTTCACGGAGCCAGTGCTGCGTGGGTTGGGGGACCACGGTCCTGGAGTCTCTGTCCCTCACTTCAGCCACAGCCTTGAGCTAATTACTTCGTGACAGATCTCGGTCTCCTAATGGTGCTGCCTGATTTATAACCAGCGACTTCTCATTAGCGAGCTGTGGGATGGGAGCTGAATGGACCAGCCCAGAGGAGAGAAGAGCCTGATGTGTTCATTACCCTCAGCCTAGGTGAGCAGAGCCTGGCCCATGGGCTTTGTTCCTCAGGGCACGGAGCTGGGCCTGGGCACCAGCAGCTCCATCAGTGATGATGTGTCTATGGTTGATGTCAGGAGAGCTGGAAGATGCCCTCTGAGTGTTTCACTGAGTCTTTTTTTTCTGTTTGTCTTTTTTATGGTTCTACAAGTTATTTTGTGGTGTTAAGTGGCAAAGGGTCTGGTGATGCAGACCTTGTCAGGAAACCGTAGATGTGGACTCTCCAGGTTCCAGAAAGCCCAAGTCCTCCTCAGGGTCAGCTCCATAACGCTGAGTAACAACCATCCTCAAGCAGGAGAAACCTGAGTGTAAGAAGTGAACATGCTGGAGTCCAGGAAATCATTACCTGCTGGTTTGAGGTCACCTCATCTTTGTAGAACAGACAAACAAACAGGAGTGAGTAAAACATTCTTTTATTGGCTCATGGCAACAGCGAAACAAAAAACTTGACTGGACTGTAAAAGAACACAGTGACTGAATGGTGCTTGAACAGCTGGAAGAAGTTGACTGCATCTACCGCAGGGTATGGGTGTAATTTAGCACTGGGGCAAACACCATAAAACCCTTCAACACGGTCAGTCACTAACTAACTTTATCACAGCCACAGCTTCTTAAGTCTATAAACCTTTCACTAAGGAACGGATGCAAACCTTGTGGAAAGTGTTCCCATGAGATCTGGGCTAGCAGGTGACAACCATGGCACCTCTCTGCTCTCTCACCAGCTTTACGATGGGTTTATGCTGTAGATAAACGTCGCGCACTTAAACCCTGAGCCCAGTGATGTGGCCACTGAGCCCTCGCCGTGTTCCCATCAACTGGTTTATCACGTTGTCAGTAGAACAGAAGAATATGAACTTGTTTTTCAAACGTGAACCCTGAAGTTCTTGTATGTATTTAATTTCCTGAACTATCGGCTCTGTTAATATAAAGAACGGGAGAAGTTCTTCACTTAACCTGAGCATTCAAAGACCAAAACAAACAGAAGGGGTTCTCCCCAACCTGGACTAAATAAACTCTTAAACTTCTCAGAGACTGCTTTGAAACTATCAAAAAATGGCACAGCAGAAGCTAAACAGATCCCTTTATTTCTTGGGTGTCTTCCCAGGTCCTTTGACATGCTGGGTAATAATGCTGAAGATCTTTTTCAGCTTGGCTTTGGCCAGTGGCTTTCGGCAGAACCACACTTGGTCCCAGGCGGAGCAGAGAGACTTGGGCGCGAGGTAGAGTGGATCATAGTGGTTACACATGTCCGGTGGCCTCCTCTTGGCATACTCCTTGTAATCCATGACTGGGCAGTTCTCAGGGTTGTCAGGCTTGGCAAGGAGCGGTGGAGCCGGCTCCCCTGTGCTGACCTCTTTGCCTGGCTCATCCTTCCACTCCAAGCACTCCATCTCACCCTCATCCTGTCTCAGCACAAGCTGGCCCCAGTACAGAGTGAGGTTCCTGCTATGGGTACGTGCCCCAAACCCCCTGATGATGTTGATGAGCATGAGAGTCAACAAGCCCTGAGGGTTCTCCTTGCTTAGAAGCTCCTTCCTACGCAGGGTGTCCACGTCTTCCTCTGTCATCCCCTCTACTATGCTCCACTCATCCTCCTGCTTTCGCTGGGACAGCTGCTGCTGCCGCAGCTGCAGGGCCTCCTGGGCCATGCGGAATTCTAGCCCTTTGACCACGCTGTACTTGTAGCCATGGTCCTTGAGGTAGCGCTCAATGCTGAGCTGGAAGAAGTGCAGCGAAGCCTTGGAGAAGTCCATGCCTTTCTGGCTCTTCACAGAACTGTAGAACGAGGCCAGGTAATTATTGAGGTCTTCGGGTGGCAGCTTGTGGATCTCGCGCGTTTCGGAAGGGTGATGTCGAAGCAGCCAGTCTCTGAAAACTTTTATATTGCTGTGGCTGCGTCTTCTCTTTTTCTCACGCTTCAACATACCTGGAAGACAAGACAGAACTCTGTGGACAGCAAGAACCACAGGCTAGGTTTGGCTGGACTTACAAGATCAGTGAGACATGAGATGTAGAATCACCTTCACCTTCGTTATGAAAGTAACTTGGAGATCACGAGGCTCTCACAAACCCCTTCCTCTAAACCTCTGGTTCAGGTCTGTCCCCTCAGCCAGCCACCGCCTCACACCACCAGTCCTGACAGGTTAAGAGCTGCCTCCATTCCTGCTGTTGCACACTTGGCTGTGAACCTGCACGTGCCACACTGCTAAATTTAAGATGTTGCTTCTGTTTGAATGATGGTTTAATGGGAATGAGCTCCCGATGAGGAGTGAGCACAGACTGTCCTCATGGATGTATATGTGGAAAGCATCAGTGCAGGTTCTACAGGCTGGGACTGGAGATTGGGCCTGTCACTGGTGGCTCAGCTTGACACTGAACTTCACCCAGCTGCTTGGGAGGTGACCCCGAGTGTGCTCGTGGGACCAGCCCCTTACTGTGGCTGCAGCCCTGAGCCCACAATGCTGGCTGCGAGGCTCAAGCAACCCCAATGGACTCGATGTCCTCTATCAGTTGGCAGCTGCTCTGGTGTGTGTTTCATGGCAGCTGCAGGAGCCAAACTCTGCTCCGTGAAAACAGGTGGAGTTGGGCTGCCCAGAGACCTTGTGATCTGCCTCAGGACCAGGCAGCGCCCACTTCATGCGCTCAAAGTGGTGTACAAGGTGTTATGCAAAATATAATTCAAAGCATTTGTCTGTACAAAAATCTCTTCAGAGCCAGGGAGCTCCCACTGTGGAATGAAAATGTTCCCCAGGACTTGGGGGTGGGTAGTGGGGAAAAACAAAAATATTAGCAAAAGTGTAATTTTATTTTCTTTTAAAAAAGGATTGCCAGGACTGCAGTTGGGTTCCCTCTCTCGTTGCTATGGCAATCCCACCTCTACCTACTTCGATGCGGCATGAGAAATGAAGTCTTTGGATTGCTGAGAAGCTCCATCTGCTCGCCTGTGACTTTCCCAGGGCTGAAGAGGGGGGCAGACTGAGGAGGGTTCTAGAGCCAACGCCTCGAGATCGCTCTTCTCGCACCATATTATCTGTAGCCAGCTGTGCCCCTTTGCGTGGCCACGGCTCCGTGTGAGTGTTGGAGACCCCGAGTCCACTCAGGAGCACTAACAGTGCTCTAACTGTAGGCACCTCGGGTCCAGGCAAACCCCATGGCTGCAGGAACCTCCTTTCTTTCGAGGGACGCTGTCCAGTGCTGTGGATGAGGCCACGGGGCTGGGAGTGTGGGAAGAGGACAGTGTTTACACCTTGGTGCTGGCAGAAAGAGCCACAAACTGAGGAGCTACTGGGAACTGAGGTGAAAAGGCACCTGCAGGTTCTCAAACCACTACAGATGCAAATTTTGTGGCTTTGCTAGAACATCTTTAAAAGCCTGGGCATTTGAATTTTATTTGAGTTGTTTAATCATTAGCTTAAACAATACCTGGCGTTAAGGCTCCTGTGTATTGCCCACATCTCTCCTAAAATATGATCATCAATTAAATGAATGGCATCTGTTTCACTGATGGCTTCCCCTCTGCTTGCACAAGACCAGCAGAGTTTGGATAATGTCCACACGCTGCTTGTCAGCTCCTCCTTCTCAGAGTCACAGAATTGTTTGGGTTGGAAAGACCTTTAAGATCAAGTCCAACCACTAACTGCACTTGTGTGGACAGGACCTGTTTTACAGCGGGGTTACACCTGAAAATCTTGTTCCACTGCTTTCAAAGTTACTTCCTCCTCTTCCCATCTCTGTCTCCAGTTGCTCACAGGGACCCTCTCTCAAGTCCAGCCAATGCACTACATGGTGATGCAAAAAAAATGAAAGACCGGTGTTCAAACTGGGTAGTTGTGCCCTGGGATGTGGCTCAGCCTTGCTGGGGTACCTAAGTGAACATGTTACGTGCTGAAGTGCCAACTGCTTATGGCAGGAACCTTTTCAGTCCCTTTTAGCAGAAATAAGAGTGCCCCAAATCAGAGGCATTCACTCTGATGCTGCAACAAAGATTTTGGCAGCTATTTGAACCCACCCTCCTTTAATATTTGGGGAAAGTGATTAATAGAACACCCCCCACCCACCCCAAAACCCCTCCAGGAGTAAACTCCAGACTCTTACTTTCACTTGAGAATGCAGGTAGAGGGTCTTCATTCGAGCTCACTGAGCTCACTGAGGAGGAAAGATGAGTTGCAGGGCCAGATCCTGACGGTTCACCCTCCTCAGTGGGGTGCTCAGCAGCATTCCTGCTGAAGCCACACTCAGGAGGGCTCAACTGGAGTTGCTCCTGGATGTCTAGAGCAGCTTGAAACCCAAAGAATGTCACAGAGGTGGGTGACTCAAGTTGGGCCTTTACTTCAGTGTTGGAGACGTGAAGAGACTGTAAATGTTCTTCGGGTGTTTCAGACCTTGAGGAATTTCTTGCTATAGAAGTTTCGGGTTTGGGCCCTGCAAGATTAGGAGGAGACAGCCTCAAGAAGCTGCTGTCCAGGCTCTCCTGATTGCTGGCAAAGGAGTTTGTAATGAAGGCAGGAGTCAGGGGGGGCTTCCCTGTGGGGGCAGAGGCAGATGTTTGGGTGGCTGTCGGCGTGTTAAATGCCACCCTCTGACTGCGACGCCTTCGTAAATCTACCACAGCGGCTGCGCCTTCTGGTGATTCTGACAGAATGTTCTGGTTGGCTCTGTCCTCTTGGTCACCTTCATCCAATATGCAGTACTGTTTATCAGAGGTGATCTTTAGATCTTTGTTACTTTCTGGCATCACCTGACATCTGCTGGTGTTGGCTTCACCACTAGATGTTGACAAACGGTGCTCCACTGCAACACGTGATTTCAGGGATTTGCTTTTGAGTTGGTTTTCTCTGGCTGGTGGTTCATTATGTATCACACAGACAATGTCATCTTTCTGAGTGACGCCTGGATATCCGCTCCATGACCCTGTGTCAACAGCGTCTTCTTCAGCCCTCTCAAAAAACGGGGTCATCCTGAACCTCTTGTCATCTAAATTAGCTTTCCTTGATGAAGGCTCATCAGACCCTGACCTCTTTCTTACCCCTTTATACTCTTCTCTGCTTCTCACGACTAATTCTCCACAGTGCCAGTAATAGGCGTGTCCAACTCCACACATCCACAGAAGAGAATTCCCCTTGCTAGGATGCCCCATGTTCTGTGCCGTTTCCAAGGCTGGGATTTGGCTGCATATGGCCCCATGACTGTGTGCCCAGGTCACGAGACTGGCAAGGTCCATGTGCAGTGAGCTGGCATCGCTGCACCTTCCGTCCCTGACACCCTTGTTCTGTAAAAACGTGTTGGGAGATAAGCTAAGTGAGAGAAGATCAGCAGAAACCAGTCCTGAGGACTGGTTCTTAACTCATCTCAACAGAGCAATAATGGGTTTTAAAAGAGAAGTATTAGATGATCTGCAATTTGTTCATTCTTTAGATAAATAAATCTGCACACTTTGAAGACCTGAAGTGTACTTTGTGGTCATCCCACTTTCACCTCTCAAATCAGCAGCATTCAAAGGGAACCTGGATATATGGAGAAGTTCTTTGTGGGATGCTTTTCAGAAACTGAAAAGAAATGGACCTTGCACCCCCCTATCTTGGTTTTCAAAACATCTACCATTTTTAGTGCTGATTCTGTTAGAAACAATTGTCTAGGGCATCATTTATGCAACAAAAGAACACTCACCATGCTGCCGTTATCTATCGCACGGAGCCTTCTCTCAGTTGGAGACCAGTGACTGAATATTCTTTCTGTCTCAGAACCTAAAATGAGCATCACACGTGTGAGTATAGATGTACGTTCTGGGTTTCCAGATAGTCAAAAGAGGAAGTTTCCTAACTAAAGAACTCTTAGCACATGCAACTTGTATTTACTGGATATTAAATCTGAAGTTCTCCCATTCTCCTGGCTGTGGAGGAGACCACTGGGAGCATGTTGGCAGGTGCCCACTCCATCAGCTCCAAATTGGCAGAGCCCAAGGGGTGGCTGAGCTCCAAGGAGCAAGGGCAGGGTGATAACTACAGGGA
This sequence comes from Megaceryle maxima, assembly GCA_024605025.1. Lineage (NCBI taxonomy): Eukaryota > Metazoa > Chordata > Aves > Coraciiformes > Cerylidae > Megaceryle > Megaceryle maxima. The sequence continues at coordinate 16,063 of JANHGN010020262.1, read as the reverse complement.
CAAACACCTGTAGAATGATTAGCAGGTGTGTGGTAGTTGGGCAAAGCAGAGCCTGAAGAGGAAAGGAAGGAAAGCACAGCAAAGCATCCACCAAGCCCCCCTCTAACTTCAGGAGATGGGTCAAGGAGTGAAATGTCCCTTTCAGAGAGCAAAGCACAGGTCAAACCTCTCACAGTGTGTCAGTTATACTTCCTGATGGGGAGGGAACAGTTGGCAGCAGAACCATTCCCGTCTGGGTGTGACCTGAGGCTCTGGAAGGCCCGTCTGTCCTTAGGCTGGTATCAATCCATACGTTCCTCCCTGTCAAGTGACAGTATGGGTAACTGGGGCCTGGGGTGCTTTGCTGTCTGCGTTGCTGGCTGGTGAAATGGGAAATCTAGGATCTTCCAAGATGCTTTTTACTGAAATCTGCCGCTTTCTGTAAAAAGCAAAACAATACAAAAATCCACACCAAACCCCCATTTTAAAGCATTTGGAGCTCTCGACCTCTGTTAAATTGGCATTGTATAGGATCTACTGTCACCATGCTTGTGGGTTGGAAGTCCCTCCGATGACCATTCCTCACAGAGCAATGAGCTTTGCCCACACCTCTCCTTTGTCTAATCTGCCTTCAGACCTTCCACTGGGAATTCACAGCCTGTTCCTGGGTGCTGCTCTGCCTCAGAAAGCTGAATGTAATCTTACGGGAGAACCATTTTCCCCTCCTGAAGTCAACAAGAGTTTTATCTTCAAACTCAACCTGCGTAATCCCTCCCTGAAGGGCCAAGCTGCTCGGACAAACTAAGAGGAACTTTCATGCCACTAACTTGGTGCTTACAGGGAGTGTGGGAAAAGGTAAGAGCAACGGAAACTCTGCACAGTCATAAGGCCATGAAATTACTGACTTGGCAGATGAACATCTTGATTTATATCACAGGCATCTTTCAATGGAATGCTTTTATCTCTCCTTATCTCCAAGCACATGTCTTCCTTTTCCTGATCTCTTTGGAGGAAAAAAAAACAAAAAACAAACTTTTTTTTTTTCCTCTTTATATTTAGTTCCAAATAAAGACTCTGGTAATCTGCTAAGGGTACTCCTTCAGCCCACTCCTGCTCTTGTATTTACATCAGCTGAGAGATCCTCCAAAGAAACTGTCAATTGGAATGAGTATGAATTCACAGCTGAGCAGAAAAAAAAATGAAATAGTTGTTCACCCATCAAGGCCGCACTGACTTCTCATTTCCTCCATTAATAAAATCATGATCACTGTCACCATCTTCACCTGCTTTCCACAAACCCGGGACCCTGTTGGGGAGGGATCCAGGGCTGGCGCTTGTCAGCTGAGTTTTGTTGTGAAGCCCTCTGCCCAGTTTGAGATCTGCACGGCTGGGAGTGATGTGGGGCTTTAATTTTCTTTCCAAGAGAGGCTCCCATCTGATAATGGACACTGCACGTGGACCAGACCTGCACCTCTGCACAAAAACAGGACATTCCAAAGCTGCACAGTAAAGGTTTGCTTTTAATTTTACTTTTTTTTTTTAATCCTGAGGGAATTCAGTTCACTAAAATAAGCTATAGCTGAGTGAATTCACACTCACTAGAGGGAAAAATTTAAAAAAAAAAAAAAAAAAGGTTAAGATTTTGCTTTCTCATGCATCTGGTCTACACAGAAAGCTTTCCAGACTGTGTATTTTACCCCTGTATGCAAGAAGAGGTGGCTGAGTCATTTCAAATTCTACAGTGTCACAGTGGAGCCCTTAAATCTCGGGGCTGACTGAAAACATTGAAACGATTGTTCCGTTTGATCAATGTTCTGTGCCTGTGCCTGTGCCCTTGGCGAGGCCGGGGGACGACACTCAGCGCTTTCTGAAATGAATTCTCTGGCAAAGACAAGTACCTGGAACCACCTGCGAATGTAAACATCTGAATCATCCCCTCTTTACCTTTCAGTGGGCTCTCTACAGCTCTATGGTATCTATGGTGTGCTGATGGATCTCTGATACCCTCAGTGATGTAGAAGGGCTTGTGCAAGCAGGAGAACCAAATAAAGCAGCTAATTATAGAGGCACTGAATGGCTGGGTTCCTGGCCCTCCACCCTGCAAGAGCTCTGCCTGTGTTCCTCTTGCAGCATTTCTGGCAGCTCAGAAACCTGAGGCGCACACAAAGCAAGTCAACAGGAGAGCGTTGGCTTTTCGGCTCCAGATAAGACAGTGCAGGAAACGGGAACAATCCCAGCAGGAAAACAACAGGATACAGAGCAGCAGTTCTCCAGTGTGCCTCCCACCCCTTCCCCCAACTCCTGCTCACCAGAGAACCACTCGCTGGAGGTGGGGGGACAGGGACAGCCATGAAATCCCAGTATAGGAGGGAGCACATTAGCAGAGAGCTGCCAGGAGTGGGGTGAAGGACCCTGCCGGGGATGTAGGTAGCATCTGGAGTGAGCCAGAGCTGTGCTTGAACACATCTGGCTGCAAGACGAGAGTGGAGAGCGGAGCAGAAGTAGCTGATGGCTGCCAAAAATCATTGAGCTTGTCCCACCGCTTCTCAACAAGGGCCTTTGGGGTGGATTAATCATTTCCCTGCACAACGTTTTTCCTGTTCTCTGCAATGTTTGTTTCTCTCCTCCCCTCCTCTGTACAAGAGCCTTCTCAGCACCTCTTAAGCAGTTTTCCTGCCTCACTGAGTCCTTCCACCAGCACCTCCCGCCCAACTCACAGAAATACAATTCCCAGGGTACAGCCTGTACTTGCTACAGGGCAGCACTCCTCCATTTTGAGAGATGCTCACAGAAAATATCAGCCAGGCTATCTGATGGAGGGCAGGCTCTAATTGCACACGCCAGCTCCGAGTGAGCGAAGAGAGGCTGCTGTTAAACATTAGCCTACAGCACTGCATTCCTCCAACAAGAGCGGGTTTTGTTCAAAGCATCAGGCACTGTTTTTTCCACGAGTCCTAATTATCTCTTCTCTGGAGGGTCTGCGTTCCAGAGCTGCTGTCCTTGTAATGTAACTGCAAGCTCTAAATCAAGGCTTCTTGAAAGAGCTAATAAAAGCCGCAGCCAGCTGGCAGAGGATCGCCTGGGCCAACAGACAACAACCAACCCCTCCAAACAGCTGTAGGAAAGGAAAAAATTCATTTGAAACCATGAACTTCTATAAATAGGACCTAATATTTTCTTTCCCCAGAAATAAGGGGGAAAGCTGAGATTAGCAAGTCTGTTCCTTGGGTAGAAAATGCTGCGGTGTTGATGGAAATGGTGTTGGTGACCCTGTCAATGCGGCCGTCCACAAGCAGCAGCTTCTCCCTTGGGTTTAGTGCTGCGGGGGAGAGTGGGGTTTTCGTTTCTGTACCAATTTTATCCGTGGGCTGTTGGGCTTTTCCTGGGGAACTAAATGTTCCCCAGCAGCCATTTATATTAAAATAATCTTCTTTCACTTAATTAATGGAAGAAGGCGCTTGTAGGAGCCATCGCCACTCTGTTAATCACTGCTCGCACTATTTGTGCTGTTTCTCATGAGGCAGGAGCTTCTCCGGCCACGGGGGTTGGCACCGGCTCTTGCTACAAAAAATACCCCTTTCAATCCTGGCAGTTTTGCGGAGTTTGACTGCAGCAGGCTCAAAAACCAGGCGGGAGCGGTGTCAACCTGGGATTCTCGGCTGTGTGGGAGCGGCAGCCTGCGCCCCACCGCCCAGTCCCAGCAGAGGGTGCTCGGCCGCCGGCCACGGGCGCGGGGGTGGATAAAACACCACTCCACGCGGGGTCAAGGTCCGCCCCGTTTCTGGTTAGGGTGGAGACACCACTCCAACGTGCTTCCTTATTCCTGCCAAAGAACCTTTGCACCAGGAGTTCGCGAGAAAGAAACCAACAAGAACTGGAGAGCAAAGTTCTCATCGTAGATTTACTGACCTCTACAAGGTGCCAGCTTTACAGGAAACTCGCTATCTTACTGCTAAAAATACAGTCGAAAATGCTGACTGGTAACGCTGCTGTAGCCGGGGACAGAACAGCCCTCGCAGCAGGGATACGGGTGTTTCCGTGCCTTTGGTTCTCTGGATTTCTGTTCTATTGAGGGCTTGGGTTTTTTTTTTGTTTGGGGGTTTGTTTGTTTGTTTGTTTTTGGCTTTGTTTGGTTGGTTGGTTTGTTTGTTTGTGGGGTGTTTGTTTGTTTGTTGTTTGTTTTTTTGTTTGGTTGTGGTTTTTTTTAATCAAATAGCAAAATTTATCATCCCGTTTGGGAGTTTGCTAAGGGGAAGTTGCAAATCCTTATTTATTGTGGAAGTGTTCCTTGCTCTGATGATATATTTATTTCTGAGCAGCCTTTTAAACTGAAATAGTGTGGCACACGCCACTTTTTTCCTACCGTCTGCTAAACTAAACTGACATAACCAGTGCTGTAAACTGGGGGACACAACACCCACAGCTTCAAGCCCTGAGCTGTGAGCCCAGCATCCTTCTTCTGGGTGTGATCTGAACCCAACCTCTCTTTCCTCCTGCTCTGCATCAGGGAGTACCTGCTCACAAACCAGGGGTAACCTGCTACTTCATAGCATGCTCAGGGTGAAGCTGGTGGTAGAAATTTGTTATTAAATAGGATCTGTGGTGAAACTGGGACTTGTAATTAGCTGTAATTGTTCACAATGAGATGTAGTAACCTACTTTTTCACAACATGGGACCATTTAAATGACTGACACTTCAACTCAGGGCCAGGCCTGAGGATTTCACCTTTCCAGAAGCACTAAAACTGTGGTGACTCAGCCTGGGGGGGGAGTGGTGCGGTGGAAGCCAGCCTCCCTAGGACCAGGAAGAGAAATAGTTCTCATTTCAGATCTCGAGTATTTGTTGAGCTTTGCTGAGGATTTGATGGGAAATGACTCCTGGAGGTAGAAGAAATAACTTTGTTGGTAACTAGGGAGCTTACGAGGAGGGCAAATATCCTCTCTGTGGGATGACTTTCTCCAGTCCCTGCTGGGACCTCAGGCAGGTGGAGATGCCCACATGGAGAGAGCGCAGGGAAACCCACCTGAAAGAAAGGTGCTTGTCCCTGACTAAACATATCTTTTACCAAGCAGTGCCCAAAGGTTTTGGCCATAGGCAAATTCATTAGCTGATGGTACGTGGCCATGCTGATAAGACCTTGGAAGCCACCTGCTTCTGGAGCTGTTGCTCTGATTGAATTTGCTACTATTGTCCTCCCTTTGAAGTGCAGCTCTCTCCCTTACCTCCTCCGAGGTCATGCAGGATGCTTCAGGAAGCCTCCCAGGGAGTGCAGCAGCCTGCAGAAGGACAGGAGTCTCACTAGCACCCAGAGGACAGGGCAGCCTGGGAAAGAAGGGAGAGAGAAGGCTTAGAAAAGTGATCTCAAAGCCACCCAAAGATCACTCATGTGGGAGGGAAGCAATAAGCAAAAAACTTCTGCCCTGAGAGATGGATCTGTGCTTGGTTTGTACAGGTTCTGAATGGCAGGTTTGAGGCAGGAGCTGGGATCAGCTGTATCTTCAGATGCACCAGGAAGAGGCAGTGGCTCCCAGTTTCTGTCACCCAGTTCCTGAGTGCTGCATTCAGCAGGAGCTGAGAGCTTCACAGATGAAAACAACTACAGATGGGTGGCATCTTGCCTCTTGGAGAGGCAGCAAAACCCAGCACTGGCACACCTAGGTGCTAATTTGGAAGAGAAAAACCACCCTCTGGCATAGCAGCCATGAGAGGCTTCTAAGCCCGGTCCTACAGCAGCGACAACATGCTGCCCAAAGTGGCAGCAAAGCAATTTAAGTCCTCTCTACAGATTTGAGCAAAACTGGAGCCAACGGGTGGGTTTGGATCTAGAGCTCTTGTCTGAAACAGCCTTGGGTGCACAAAAGGTGCTTCTGGAAATATGCTCAGGAAACTTTCTCCACGGTTCCCTCTTAGAAAACCACCTGGACTGTCCCTCCAGCAGGTCCCTGCATGTGGCCAAGCTGCAGGAGCATGGGCCTGGCTGGTGGGGGACAGGGTACAGCCCCCACATCAAACCTGCTTTCCTTTGGTGACCACATGTACCAAAGTCCTCCTGACAAAGCCCAAGGGGAAGACTCCTGCTAGATGACTTCTAGTTGTTGCAGAGGTCAACTCACACTATGGAATTAAGTATTTTCTCAAGAAATTAAGTATCAGTGATGCATTTTATTAAGCCCTGACCTTAAAGCAAGAAAATTGAGCTGAAGATGCTCCTCTGAATTAAACTGAGCTCTGTAAGAAGCCTCTTTCCTGAAAATCCTCCTATGTCCTGCAGTACAGGAATGGCAGCAAGGCCATCAGCAGTTAAGATGTACTGCTGGTTCTTCCCTCTCTGACTCGCCCAGTCAGGATTCTCTCCTGTACCACGCTGGTGCCGTGTTTTTATCAAGAATACATTCATTAAATGGAGTTTGGAAAATCCACAAGGTGCATGCAGAAACCCGGCAGTGCTGCAGACCAGGAGCGTGTGGTGACCCAGTGTTTCAGAGCACCCTGTAGCCCTGTGGCCGACACAGAGCACCCCTCGCGCGGTGCCCTCTGTCATTGCCCTCTGCGTTCACTGCCCCGGTATCTGAGCATCTCAGCAAATTAAATATTAAATGTTCTGAGGAGATTGTGTTTCTTTTGTTCCTCCGGCAACTGAGATCTCGAGTGCTCTCAAGTCTCCCTGACTACATGTTTTGCAGGTTCATGCCTTAATGTTCTTTTAATGCTTAATTTAATACTCTGGAGCTCTTCCCACACACTCACGGCTGTTACCCAGAAAATCTCCTCAACGAGGAGACAGCTGTTCACCAAGCAGACATCTCTCAGCAGCATCCAGACCCCAACCTGTGAAGGCGAGAAGTGCTGTGGGGCAGAGGAGCCCAGGCTGTGTGGACAGGAAGGAAGCCACATTTATTCTTAGCACCAAGGATCTCACCAAAGCCGCCCACTGCTGACAGCGATGGCTCCTTACATTAGCTGAGGGCAGTGCTCGCTGTCAGAGGCCAGCTCTAACTACAGAAATTGTATTTAAGAGTGGTCGGGCTCTGTGTTAAAACACCAGTTCCAGGATACGGGGTGTAGGCCACTGTTTCTTTTCACTTCCATCTAATTTGAGCAAGTAAGAGCAACTCCAGTTTTAAGTCTGAAATCAGAACAGGAGATTTCTTAACATTTCCACTGCCTGAAAGAGAAGCAAGACCTCCTACCTCCTTCACTTCTGAAGCTGAAGCCCCTCAGCTTCAGAAGCAAGGCTTCCCTGCATGTTTCCACTGCAGAATATCCTTCAGGAGCATATGGGCCAGCAAACAGAAGACATCCGCTGCATAATTATGGCACTGACAAACCCATTGAACCTCAGCAGCTGCCACTGGGGAGATTTCATTCATTCCCAGTATTGCCTTTTAAACTTAAGTGGCACTGGAACAAACACATCTTTGATCCAAGTAGGAAATCATTTGGAGCTTTGTGTTTCATAGAGCTGAAGCCCTGGGAAAATGATGTCTTTATTGGCCTGGGTGACAATGCGGCCTCACGGCGGTCCCAGCACTGTGGGCTGGCAGCCCTCTAACGGCTGCAGATGTATTTGGACATATTTAGTCTTGAATCAATGTGGAAACAAGAACTTGAATTCAGCTGTGCTGCTGAAGCGCCTATAAACTGCACGCATGATGTCAGAAAGGAGGGTTGGGGAAGGGGGAGAGGGAGCATGGTTTGGCCAGTTCCAAAAGCAAGATGGTTGGTCTCGTCCTTGTGCTGCTTCGTGCCATGTCGGGGTCACTCCTTCCTCCCTTATCTGCAGGGGAATTATCATGCTCATCAGGGTGTTACATAGTCGATTAGAGTCCTTAAAGGACAGATGTTCTTAACATCAGCCCTTCATGGTGCACTGCAGTAAAGAAGACAAAAACTGGAACCTTCTACTGGAGCAAAAGTAAATGTATCTTTGCAAGCTTTGCAACAGCAAGCTCATGAAGCAAATGGTAAGAGCCATCAATATTCAATGTTCAATGTTCATGGAAAGCGGTCGCTAAAAATTCCCCATTCATTCATTTGCTCGCTCACAGTGGCTCGTGGACTTTGGTTTGGCCTTGAGGCTGGAGAAGCTCTCTGGGTTTTCTTGCTAACAAGTTAGCACTGGGGCTGTGGTCTAAAATACCAGTTTGGTGTTGATTTTTTTAGAAGGCATTCTCCTGGATCCTTTAGAAATTACTTAAATGCTTCATTTCTTAGAAGATTGCTTTCAAAATGCAAGTAAGAGAGTTCCCAAAAACCCCACTTGATCTTGTTTCCTGGTGGAGGTAATTGTAAACATGGGCAAGCCAAATATTACTCTTAGCTACAAACAATTTCATCAAGCGAGAAGCAGAAGGCGCCTCGAGCAGCAAAACCCGCCCAGCAAGAATTTCAAGCTGCTGGGGGGGGGGGGGAGTCATCCAGGGCCCCTTTTTTCATTTAAATGGCCTGTGCTCAGACTAAGAAATTCTCCTGCCTGGAGTCATCTGGTATCTGTGTAATATCCATTTAAATGGCAGCTGCACTGGGGGACAACCTGAGGCCACCAGTGAGGAGCTTGCGTTTGCATGAACAATACCTGAGCCTGACAGGCGAGGGATGGGGAAGCCTGAGAAATAATTCATGAGCTCCAGGCTCTGGCCCTGCTGGTCTGCGACAGGCTGCTCACCTGGAGCTGTGTTTCGCTTCCCACTGATCCCACTGTACTGCTGGCAGAGCTGGTGGAACGGCAAGCCAGTAATGGACTGGGACAACCAGGTTACTGGTGGAGCTTTAGAGAGAAACAGGCAGCAGAGCCCTCGAGGTTCCAGCATGAGCGAGACCTCTTGGAAAACCTGCTGCTGAGCCACGGAACCCTCCTGGGTGGTTTATCAGGCACCACCGTTAGAAGGCAATAAAATCATTGTAGGGAAAAGCAAAAGGATTCCAGCTCCAGTGTGAAGCAGATTTGCAGCACGGGCCAGCACCTGAGCTGCATTCACCTTTCACTGCAAAAAACACCCTTGAATAAAGAAAAAGATGTAGAGCTGGAGCTAAAGAAGATCAATTCTGTGTATTCCGCGGCCCTAGGACAGCTCAGGGAGATGTGCGGGTGAGGACAGTTGTTTGTATAAATAAATGTTCACTCTTGACAGTGGAATGCAAACTATGCTGGAGGGCTGGAACCAGACCGCTTGGTAGAGCTGAGGCCAGGGTGAGGGAGAGATGAAACGAGGTTGTGGGGAGGAACCTCATGTTCACTTTTAGCAACTTAGAGAGTTTTCTCAAGCGTGTTTGACATTTTTAATTACGCTGATGTAGAGCCTGTTCCAAGGACAAAAGAAGTCAGGATTACATGATAAACAATTAGGAAATTTCATACCAGCCGGCAAGGGGTGGTGTTGCCTGTGGGTCTGGAGGCTTTGCTGAGAGCAGACTCATCTTTCATACTTTTGAGACAGATGGAATTTGAATGTCTTGCAAAATCTTCACCTAGGTCAGGACACTCAGGTTGTGGGTTTTGCAAAGCCTTAACCAAAGGCGTGGTTTTTAGTCGGGGAAGAGATTAGTCCGAACTGCTGCTTGCTGCTTGTCCCGCAAGTTTTCCTGGGAGGGCAGGAAACAATCCTGCTGTGTTTATATCAATTGTCTCAGAATCTGGAACTTTACAAAGGAAAATAAAACTGAAATTTCTCATGGAGAATCAGCTCAGCTCTACCATATCAAGTCTTGGAGGCACAGCCTGTTTGTCTGGTTTCCATGCTCAGAACTTCCTGCACCGTGACCACAGCATCTTGCTTCACGCGTGCACAGCTGGGAAAGGTGCTTGCTGCCCACCTTCCTTTTGGAAGGCTTTGCAAAAAACTGCACCTATGTTTTAGGTTTTTTGCCAAGGGTGATGTGTGTGGCACTAGAATGGCAAAGTTCACTTTGGGTTTGAACAGAAATGTTTCGGGATCGTCCCACAGGAGTGGTTTCTGCACACACCTTCCCTGTGCAGAGCACCATCCGGCACTCCTGAGATGAGCTGAGCTCAAGAGGAACCTGCCTTCTCTGAGCTCATGGAAAGTCATGGAGGAGGGATCCAGCTTCTGCCCATGAATAAATCATGCCAGGGATGAATTATTCAGTGCTCATCCCTCTGACATGTGCTACATTCAGACTCTAGAGGCTGTATCCCTATTGTATGTGTTTTCTTCCCGAACATTACAGACGTGAGACAGGCTAATTAATCTAAATATTCAAATGAAATGAGATTACAAGAATAATTTTTAAAATAGCAGTAAAAAGCTGCTGGAGGGAGTCAAGATCCATCAGACTGGTATCACACTGGCCAGGGCAGCCTTTGAACTCTATCAAGCTATCCACAATGGTTCAAATCATCCTGTGAATGGTGAATAAGCAGTGGCTCAGGAAATTGGAAACACCAGTTGGAGGAAAGAGCTGGAATTCCGGGCCCAGGATCAATACAGAAGCAGGCTCAGGAACCTGTGTCTAACACAACCCTTCCAGTATGGTTCTTCCCTGGATTTCTCAAAGGCCAATATGAATTCTCAGCAGCACTTCTTAGATAATTTGAAATCTCTGTTACAAGATCAGGATCTTCGCCCTGTGGTGGTTTTTAAACATTCAATTTCTTATAAACTGAAATGGGTTGAGTTAAGGGCAGAATTGCGTTGAATTAAGAGAAGAACTGGGTCACAATGACCAGAAAGGATGGTGCTGTTAAATCAGGACTGCTGGAATCATTTTATCTGCACAAATCAGAGACCTATGGCCGAGGTGAGCAGGGACCAGGCACGATCCCAAAGCAACACATGTAGACAGTTTATTATTTGCAGTGATGAGCTGCCGTTCTGGTTTAAGTTGCAGGGGGTACAATCAAACCGTAGCTTAATCCACACACACTGGAAGGAAAGGGAAAAAAGAACCAGCAAACCCCCTGCGCTGAACAGCCAGGAAATGGCTGGTTCATCCTTCACAGGAAATGAGTCACCCAAAAGCATCCCCAAGGAGCAGAGAAGACGGGGAAGTTCTGAACTACCACGGACTGATAACAGCAGAATAACACAACCCAGAGAAGTCTCTCGTTTTGTCACAGATTAGAAAGAAGGAAAGAAACATAAAATATGAGCTGTTTTGATTATCCTTAATTTTTAAGTGGCTATGACAGCTGGTGGCACAGAAAATACCTGCAAATGATCTTGGTGGTCCTGCTAAAAGAGGGAAACAGAATGTGCAATGGCAGCACTAATAATTAATGTTCCAAGCACAGATAAACTCGCTTCCAAAGTGCTTTTTAACTTGCCCCAGGATGGGATGCTTCAAACCAGTGCGGTGCCAGAGCTCTCAAAAATCCAGCTCAGGGAACTTGTGAGAGGGTTTGAAGCACTGACTTCTGGTTAATACTGAAGGTGTATTAAACTCAGTTCCAACCTCTTTATCAATCAGTGACTGGTGGACTTTTTGATAACACTTTTCGCTGACAAACCCTTTATGGATCAGTGGAAAAATATTTCATTTGCTTGCTTGTAAAACCACACAACTGCTGCTCTGAAATGCCCTCCGCATGACCTCCAGCAACCTCCGTGAGTTTGCTCCTGCTCTGCTAGCTCTGGACTAACCATTTCCAGAGCTGTGATGAGGCACCACAAAGGAGGCACAAAAGAATCTTCTGGCACCCGATGACGACCTTGTTAAAGCCTTCGATGGTCTTTGAAACAAAAGTGCCATATTAATTGAAAGGGCTTTGAAATAGATGAAAGCAACAAAAAGCAGCAGTATTTGAATGCTCCCAGTTCTTTGGGACTATACTGGGAGCAAAGTGATATAGGAAAGAGTTTCCTGGTTTAGGAGCTGTGAATAATGGGGAAGGAGGGGAACTTGCAGGAAAGCAGTTGTCATTAAAACCAGTATCCAGGATATACCATTATCCCACCAGTTCGGGTTCCTGAACCATTTATTAGGAAGGTTCCTGTGGAAGAGGAAGAAGACCACCCCCTTGGGAAAAAAACCCAAACCTTTGCTAGTTTGCAAATGAACTCGGTTCAGTAGAGGAGTGTCCTGGGAACATGGTACAGGCTGCAGAGCTATTTTAAAAAACAAAGGGAAAAAGACAGGAAAGGGGTCTTTTTTTGTTGTTGTTGCAGAGGGTTTTTCTTCCCTTCGTGATAAATTAAATTCCAAGAGATAACACAGGCAGGCAGGGCTTAAAAAAAGAGAAAAACCTGGGTGTGTCCCACCAAAGCCCTTCTAGCAAGTGAGTAACCAGAGCCAGGGAGGGTGGGACCATCTTACTGGATTGTACCAAAGAAGCCAATTCATATTTTTTTCCCTCCTCCCTCCTCTTCTTTTTTTTTCCATGGCCATGTTCATGTGGGTTTCTTTTTCCAAACAAACCAAAAGATAGATGGAGGCAGGTCCTTCTCCCAGATGTTTTTTAGGCATTTGTTGGTGGTGGTGGTGGTTTGTTTGTTTTGGCGTTTGTTGTTTGTTTGTTTGTTTGTTTTATAAAGTATAATTTTGGTCTTTTATTTTGTATTTTCCTGTATAAAGGATTATGCCATAGCATCACAAGTCAGCTCCCTACCACTGTGTCTGAAAAGATGCTGCCTAAAAAATCCTGTTAATACGACAGGAAAACGCCTGGTAAATGTTGCCCAATCAGCATTTCTACTGGGACTACAGAAAAACCTCCTGCACGAGTCTGCACGAAGCCTTTCGAGTCCAGCCACAGTTGCATGGAAGAAAAGCAGCAATTCTTTGATGGCACCCGTCAGTAGCCAGTCAGATACTGATCAGTGATCGGTATCGAGAACTAACGATGCTTTTCAAAGTCTCTGTCCCATGTTCAGGGTACTTACTTTAAAGTAGCTTTAAAGCGCTACTTTAGGGGAGGCTTCTTTACAAGTGGACTGAAATACCCCACAGTAAAATGAATAAATAAATAAATAAATAAAGAGTGATTCTATCTCCACACCACCCTCTGCTGCGAAGGGATTTGTACCATAGTCCATAAAGCAGATTATTCTGAAGAGAGGATGGGGCCATGGAACACCTCTGTGGGAAACACAGCTTAGAACAGGTATAGTTCAAGAACGTGTGTTGTGGCTGGAGAGAGGGGAGTTAAATTCCTGCTCTGCTTTGATCAAATCACTTTATCTCACAGCTCAGCGCCTCTGAAGTGCATCATTCTTTGCCTCCTCTAAGTTGTAAATCTCTTTATCTGTGGCAAAAGAGGAGCCTTTCACGTGCGGTACCTAGAGAAATAACTTTGGGTTCAGATGGGGCCTGTAGCAACAGGGCAAAACCTATTTTTTTCTTCTGGAACAAGGGACAAATGCCCAGAAAGCCCCCTCAGCCAAAGATAGGGTCCTTGGAGCTACCAGCTCGTGGTGAGATCCAAGGTCAGGGGAAGCACTTGAATTTCACAAGTGGTGACAAGAGTCATGGGGTAAATTGGTGTCTGGCCACCAAAGTATCTGAGCATTGCCCCACTCTCTGAGAAAATAAAGATTCTGGCCACAGCAACCAAGACCATAGTACGTCTGTGGGAAAAAAAAAAAAAAAAACAACCAAACCAACCTATAATAGACAGCTTCACTTCAATATTTTTTTTCCCATATTCATATGTCTAGTGTAAGCTCCAGAAAAAAGTGAGAATATAAAATACATGTCTGTACCTGCCAGTTACCTGCCATTCAGCAGAAACACCACTCAAGGATAAGACTCCCAAGTTCATTTGCCACTGTAGTTTAAAACTGTTCTTCTAAACCTTCTTCTATCTACCGCTGACACTGCAGCGTTGCAGCTCCCTGCTCCCGGCAGTGCCACCGATCAGGATCAGTGTTGTACTGTTTACCCCTTAAAATAGAGGCAGATTGGTGGAATTGTACAAATGTTTTCAGAAAAAAAAAAAAAAAAGCCCAAAGGGGGTGGGCTGGTGAGGTAGGAAGGATCCTTCCTTGGGTAAGACCAGTATTACGTTGCCTAGAAACTCTCAAAACAGGGCTGCAGCTAATGAAGCTGTGATCAAGTGGACTGGACATTTGATATTGGATGTAGCTCTACACCAGGGACTTGTAGCGAGGTCTGGGACAATTAATTCTTGCGCTGCAGTCAACGGATAGGGCTGCAACAAGCGAGGCAAAAGAAAATGAGTAATTGCTAGTAGAATTCCCAGTGAGCAAATATCATCTGTATTTAAACAGAGAGGCGCAGCGATTCATCTATGGAAACCAACTGCTTTCCAGCGTGAAGGAAGTGGAGGGGAAGCAGCAACACCCTGATGACGCAAGGACAAGAGAAAGATCTGCTCGCCTTCCACTGGGATCCCAGTCCTCGTGTCCCAGTTCCTGGACAGGAGCACAGTAAATGCACCAGCACCGTTCACAGCAGAGGCAGCCAGATCCACTTCTGAATTATTGGTTTTTTTTTTTTAAGGGGCCTTCAATCTTGTGGCCCACAAAGGAGCTCAACAATCGTTTTGATGGGAACTGCAGAAAGTATCTGATATAAGTCCGCCAGAGTACGTATAAATTGACTCTAAAATTTACTAGAGATGGCCCCGCAGCTGCAAAACCAGAAGTTTGAAAATCCCCAAAGATGGCAAGTCCAGGCATTTTACCCTTAAACTCTGCAGAACTAAGGCCTATGGGTAATGACACATGGAAAGAGTGGCACAAGCTTATCTAAACTAATCACTGAGGTCCAACTGACTGGAAAAAGAGCTGTTTTGGTCAGCAAAGGGTGTCAGGATTATAATGCAAGGAAAAATATTATCTTGATGCCTCAGCAGAGTGGGAAGGTGTATTGTCTTACCTCACAAGTTCTCTCTCTCCCCCACTGGGTTATCTCTATCCTTACGACATTAACTGCAATTAAACAGGCAGATTTAATCTTAAATAAAGCTTTAAAGTGCTGTCTGGCGCTATGAAAAGTCCCTAGGCCGGCAGCGCTAATCATTAACTTAATTGCCCGCTCTCCCTTGCTCGAGATGGCGGCGGACAGAGGGTAACGGCTTCGCTGCCCGTAGCCAAGATGGCGGCATCCGGGCCGCTCCCGCGAGCCACAAGCACCATGTGCACTCTGGGGACCCTTGCCCGTACTCAAGATGGCACGCAACGCCGTTCTGTCGTGCCCTGCCCCCAATCAAGATGGCGGAGCCGTGTGGCATTTCGGCATCCTTCCCGCTCTCAAGATGGCCCCTCCCAGCCGTCGCCCTTCGCCTACCGAATCAAGCCGCGCACCGGCGCTTTGCTCCGCCCCCGGCCCGCCCTCAGCCAATCAGCTTCGCTAGGGTCGCCAAGGCGCCAACCCCTGGAGGCGGGCACTCCCCGCCCCTGCTATCAAGATGACATCTCCGATAGCCAATGGGGCGTTGGCGCGGGTGAGGCGGGCCGGGCGGCGACGCCATTTTGTGAGTCTATAACACGGAGCGGTTTGGTCTGTTCCTGCTATTCCGGCGCCTCCACTCCGTTCCCGACGGGTCTCCTCCGTGTGCAATGGACGGGTGAGTCCCCGCCGGCCCGGGCCTCGCCACGGGCGGCACCGTGCTGGGGGCTGGCGAGCAGCGCTGCCGGATCCTTCCCGGGGTGCGGAGGAGGGGGAGAAGGTGGCCGAGGTGCGGGACCCGCGCCGGGGGCTGGGGGGTTACCTGAGGGGGGAGGTTGGGGGACGGGACGGGAGGGAGTGTCGAAGGTGCGACCGGGCCGCCCGGCGGAGGCGAGGCGGGAAAGGGAGGCGGCGGCTGTCGGTGGGGCGGGAGGAGAGCGTGCGTGTGTGGAGGGGGTGTTCCTCGCGCGGGCCGCTCTCCCGGAACCCCTCGTTGTGGTAGCGGAGGGGGGTGGGGGGGAGCAGGCCCGAGGGTGGAGGCGGCCCCTGCTTCGCGGCCGCCGCCCCGACGCGGCGCCTCGTACGGGCCGTGCCTCGTGCTCGCGCCCCGCCTGGGGGGAAGCCGCCCCGCACCGGGGGAAACGGGGGGAGGGGTGTCCCGCCTGGGGGATGCCGCTCCATGCCCGTGGTGATGGGCAGGGGAGGCGATCCGGCCGGCGCTGGGCGCGCGGCGTGGGGGTGGGGCTGCGGGCGGGGGGTGGGGGGTGGGGGGGG
>JANHGN010020258.1:34835-57654 GCA_024605025.1 Megaceryle maxima | reverse complement strand
TGTTCTGCTCCGCCCCTCTTCCTTTTCCCCCCCACAAAAAAAACTTTTTTTTTTTTTTTTCCCCCTCGTTTCCCCCCCCCCCCCCCCCCCCCCCCCCCCCCCCCCCCCTTTTCTTTCTTTCACCTCCCCTGCCTCATCTCTTCACCCAATAACCTTTCATTGTCTTGGCCAGTTACAGGAGGGTTGGGCAGGGCTGGAAGTGGAAGCACAAGAAACCTTATGAAAGGGACTGGCTAGAGAAGGAAGATAAACTAGTCCTTTGAGAGGCATGTGAGCCTAGCAGGTCTCTACTATGGTTGGCTTGAGAGCTTTACTGAGCCTCTTGAACCTCAGCTCAGGACTGGCCCTAGCAGGGGCTGTGTCTGCGCCCAGCTGGGAGTTAGCTGACTGGGGAGTGAGGTGGGGAACATTTTTGAAATGGTGTCATTAGGGTAAGGATGGCTGGGAATTATAACTGACCATAAATGAGTATGAAATTTAGATTTCATTACTGGCACTGTTTACAGAAAACCTTGGAGTTATTCTTTTTCTCTGTAATAATACATTTAGCCTACTTGGGAATGTATTGTTCTAATTTTCATCAGCTTGGCAATTAAAAAAACTAAACACACAAACATTTTATTTCCAACTGGAGTTGATAAAAGCAGAAACATATTTAAAATATTGAAGTCTAAGCCCCTTCAAGGGAGTGTTTCTTTAAATACATAACAACATCTCAAACTCCAAGAGTGCTTTTTTTTTTTCTGTTTGGTTTGGTTTTTTTTTTTTATCTTCTAAGTAAGTGTCCTTTGCAGCTCTGTCTTTCATCTCATGGGAACTGCCTGCTCCTTGTTTTAATCCCAAAACATCATCAAAGTCAGTGGGAAAGAAGAAGAAAAAAAAAAAGAAAGAAATGTATCTGCAACCTCCAAAATAAAAGCTCAGTGTACAGTGATTTGAGCTGAGGATAATTTTATCCCGGTACTTTCACATTTTGTATAAAGAAAGATGCAGTGTTAGAAGAAATGAATTTTCAGGGCTGAACATTTCAACTGCCTTTGTACAGGAATGTAGAGTTCTTGTGTTTTTCAGCAAGAGTCACACGTGAAATGTGTGAGGAGCATGGGGGGGTGATGTCTAGTTTTGCCCCGCACGGGAATATGACGTTATAGCTGTTTTGGTGTAGGAGGAAAGCAAAAGTGCATCTTGAAAGAATCTCCTCAGTCCCTTTGGGAAAGAAAAATTGAGACTGTCCTTCCACCCCCCAGGAAAATCTACTAACTTGATGCTCTTTAGTCTGAGTCTCTCAAGGTCATCAAAGTAATTTTTTCGAAGCCTGTGGCCTTAGTATTCTTATAGATAATAGCATCAGGCCCATTAGCTCCTACTCCTCAATTTTCTTCTGGCTTCCTGCAATTTACATCCCATTGTCCGGTAATATTTTCTGTGTTCTTTTAAAATAAATCAAGTAACACTTCCTACGTTGGCTCTGGACTTAATAAAAATCAGACATGCAGCATTTGGGACTCTTAAAATAACACGTTTTAATACAAAGATGTGAGATATCTTTTGAAATCTGTGGTGGATGTTTGTTTCCTGCTGGGCTTAATTTAGGAATCTAGTGCAAGCATTAAACCAAGAGGAAAAATGTTTGCTCTTTTATCTGTGTGCCACATCCCATCCAAAATCACAAACAGCTCCTTTAAATTTCTGATCTTTGTCCCCTGCTGGCTGTGCATAATACACATGCGACAGCCAGAGCCTTTAAAAAAATATAGATATATTAAAAAAAAAAAAAAAAAATTCTAAGCCCTACTTATGATTCTTAGGCCTCAAAATCGTGTGCAGTTTGGGAGAATAACAAGTGTCTGAATCTGTTTTGATTTAATAAAGATGAAGCTTTTCCTTTTCTCTTTCTTTTTTTTTTTAATTTTTTTTTCTTTTTGAAAAGAAAACCTCAAACAAATAACCAACCAAAACAAACAAAAAAACAACAACAAAAAACCAACAAATGAAAAAAACCCAGCCTCTTTCTTACCAAGCTAACACTCTTGATTTTAATGGTAAAACAAAACACAGGTAAAAAAATGGTTGGGGAATGATTAGCTTTCCCATAGCAGGGGACCATTTCCCTTATTTTCAAGCATCCTTTGAATACAGAAGTAATTATCCTCAGACATGTCACATAAAATTACTAAATTTGCTAAGGTCAAACCCAAATGTGAATCTCAGTCCTTAACACCTGACCATGTAGTTCTTATCAACCATACCATATAACCTGCAGAAGGACTTCTGGTTTTGTGTTAACTTGCATGGAACTGTGTGGCTTCAGATGTTCTTGGATCACATCAAACAGCTGGGATGAGAATTTAAAGAAAGTTTTCACTTTTTGTTGGATGAAAGTCCATCCTTGTTTGAAAAAATCATCTTGAGCCCATTGTGCTATAATGGAGATTACACATGAAAAGTGTATTTTAAAAGAATATTATTAAGTTGTAAAACATAATGCTGAAAAGTTTGATGCCAGAATCAATGTAGGCATTATGATACAGATTTTAATTATATGCTTGCCTCTTTATTCCCCCCCTCTGTAGTTTCTCTGCCTCGTTTACATAAACATTCCTTCCCACCTCTCCCTCCCTCAAACAGAAAGCACTCTTTAAACCAACAAGCTATTTGATGTTTTGTTTCCTCTTTATGCAGTATATGAGCAAGCTGCACTAACTGTGTGCTGTTCCAGCCCTGATATGAGGGCAAAATAATTAGTTTTTTCCTGCAATTCTCTGTGGTACTTCACCAATTGAGGAGCAGGGAGATCCTGTATAACCAAACAGCAGCCTTTTTTATTAGCTGTAATTGCAAGGGAAACCCTGTTAGCATAAATTTAGAGAATGTATGTATTGAAATGAGTTATTTTTATGAGGTGTGTATGCTCAGATTTTTATTTTCTAGCAGGTAGAGGGATCTGGGAAAGTTTTTGAGTAAAAGCCCCAAATCAAACAAACCCAAAACAAACAAACAAAAACAAGTTCACAAAAGACAGACCTTTCATTGACACTTAGCCAGTTCCTGATGCAAGGCAAGTGTGTTCTAAAGCTTCTTGGAAAGAAAAAAAGCCATCAGCATTTTACAGAGCGTATTCTTCAAGTAAGTTGTTTGTGAAAATGAAAGTTTTAATTTATAGGAAAGGAAAATTTCAGACCGTATGGTTTAATTTTTCTGGAAAGTTTTAATTTTGCTGGAAACTGGGTCTTTGTAATTGAAAATATCTGGCCCACTTGGTAATAGAGTAATATCTGTTTAGATAAAAGTATTTGTTATGTACATGGCTGAGAAAGTGTATTAAAACTCTGATTTTCTTTAAAAACTGGCATGTTTTTAGCATGTTCAAAAGACTCTGCATGTAGTGGGCAATAATCAGCTGTACCATCCTGCCACAAACATCAGTTGTGGCAGGTTGGGGTAGGAGGAATGAGGCTGTGCTGGGAAACCTGGTTTGAGTTGCACTGAGTCCTGAGCTCTCATCCTGGTGGAAGGATTTTCAGATATGCCTGGGGTCTGACTTGAATTCTTGTGCTTCAGATTCCTGTGTTTGTGCCTTATACAGTCACACTTCTCTTTTTTTTTTTTTTTATGATGATGTTCAGTAGCAGAAACAAACTAGAAATTACTCTGAAGCAGTGTGAGAGTTCATTTTTAAAATGAGATTGTTTACTTGGTGGTCTTCAAAGCTGGACTTGTCAATAGGCATCTCAGGGGTTTTCTCAGCAGTTTTCAAAGACCCTAAACTTTGGCTAATGCTTAAGATCAAAAGAAGAAAAGAAGGACTATTTCTTTGTAGAAGATATTTCATTTTTTTGAGCTTTATCTGTTTTCTAAAGCCTTGGCATCAACCCTAAGCAAAGTGATGAAGCATGAAAAGGGCAGATACAGCTCAACTTCTGTTAGAAGGGATTGATCTCAAGCATCTCCCCACCTGGCACTTTTAATATAGAAGTTGTTTTAACCATAGTGTACTTAAAAATTCACTCATTTAGCTTCCTTTCTTCTTCCCCTTCATACTGGGCACATGCCACTCCCTACATGACTGAGAGGTGACATTATGGTATGTCCCATCTCTAAGAGGGAGTGTTGTCTTTTTCCAATCTCTTTGGTAAATTAAAAGAAAATAATGGAGCAGGGTAGTCAGTTGGAAGCGTGTGTGAAGATACAGAAGAGACTCGGTGATGATCTCAGTGATGTGGTATCCTATCTGCCAAACCATTTTGCTGGTCTCATTTTGATATGCTATGTTCATCACTTATGTGAAGTTGTGATTTCTCAAGAGGATACTTAATCCCATGTAGGCAACATATCACTCATTTGTCAGTTGAGGTGGAAAGGTAAACATCAAGAAAGGGCTATACAAGAACCAGCTTGCTCTTATCATAGCAGTAAATTGTCACAAGGTTACATTGTCCTGATGATGAGTTGTCATTAGTATGCTGCCTCCAATAGGGTTTGTATTTGATCAGCTGTATTATCACTGGTACGACAATGCCTGAAAATGGGGCCAAAGTGGTGCACAGCACAACTCAGATCTTGGAAATAAACTGTTTGTTTACAAAAAATACAAACTAATTTATCATAAAACAATCAGCCAACCCCCCTCTACTTCTTATTATTGTCTTTTTGATGTATTTATTCAATTAAAAGCAGTCTTTTTTGATTCTTTTTTTTTTTCTAGAAATACAAACCACAAGAAAAAACTTCTAGGCTGGAGGTAAAACTTTCAGAAGTGATAAATTGATTAAAGACTTCTAGGGACAGTTTTTTATGAAGAGTGTAGTCATTGAAATCTGTTTCACTGACTTCCAGGGAGACAAATATTTCTGAATTTTGTTCTGAAGGAGGGTCTTAAAAGCCAAAATGTTTTTCAGATTTCGAAAATGCTACCTTCAATCTTTATGTGCTATAACGAGACTAAAATTTAGGCAATGGAAACAAAGCAATGTAGTGTGCAATCCTACTTTTACTTTAGTTGAAGTCTAGGGAACATGCATCTGAAGCATGGGGGAAGCACAAGGCTTACACTAAGTACACTAGACCCATGCAGACATCTTCATGTGGAATGGTCTTACCTTCACTTTTTTCTTCTTGAAGAAACTATCTTGAGAATTATCATAATATGTGAATTATATCTGGAATGATCATGTAATTTAGCCTCAGCACCACGTGCGTAGTTGAAAATATGGGTGTCTGCATGGCTCTAGTAGTTATTTTTGCTGTAGTATTTTCTACACTTAGAATGGGAAATATGCAGTCAGATTTAGCGTCTGTAAATGAAAAATATTTTGTTTTTAATGAGTGCTATCTAGAATTTTTTCATATCTGACATTTTTGGATTTATTGCACATTTTCTTAACTTAAAAAAAAAATCCACCCAAGTCTACCATGAATTCTTGGCTTCAGTTCTCAAATGGCTGTATTTCTGTCCTGGTAAGTTAAATTTTTTTTTCTTGTGCACTAGCAGCTGTTATGACATATCTTCTCTGTCCCAGAACTTCACCATTCAATGCTTTGATGTGTCTTATAAAAGTCCAAAGAGAGATGACAATGTGCTTGACACTGATATAATGGTACAGCCAAACATGACCAAAATGAAACTGGCAATGGTTATGATTCTGTATTTTACTGTGGTATTTATGTAACACTTTAGGATATTGTGCTACCATTTCAGATATTCCAGTTTCTCCTCATCACTGGTATATTTACAATTGTTTCTGTAGACAGTGGGCCTGCAAGCAGGAGACAGAGAAAAGCTTTTTATGGCATCTATGTAGCAGGGATCTTCTGGATTAGGTCTCTATTAGAAAAGGTGTTTGGCTTTCAGCCCTGTTCTTTCTTTAAATGTGCAAGTGCAGCTCATCTTTATATTTTGTCTATAATGAAATGCTCAGTTCAGGTTTTATAGTTCACGTGCAGGTCTCTCTGATGCTTTGTGGCTGGCTAGGTATAGGTTTGTGTTTGGTTGCTACCCAGATTAATAGAAATAAGGGAAAAAGGCCATGGTTAAGTAGTGGCATTTGTGCAGCAGGGCAAAATAAATAATCCTCAATTGTCCTATGCCAGAGGTTACTGACTGAGCCTCCCAGGAACAATGTGTGCTTTGAGAGAATATATTTTATCCATGTGTGTAAATGTTTATAACTTATAAATCACTTTTCAGCTGGACAAAGTCCCATAGATTCAAAGAAAATCTCCAGTAACTTTTATAAATTGGTATTTTATTTCTTTCTCACCCACCTTGAGTAAAAAGATGGTGCATCTTTAGTGGTGGTTGAGGAAGGATACGCAACTTCTGCTGTGGTGTGCTAAAGGAGAAAAAGGTGGGAATTAGAAATGACTCTGCTTATCTGGGATGACCGAATGCAATCCTCTTAGTTACCCCTTACCTTGATTCAGCTGCTCCCATTCTTTTCTTCATTATATCAGCCTTCAAGCAGTAGAGAATAAGTATTAAGTTATTAATTAATAACTGTGTCCTGCTTTTGGTCTCTTTTTGTCCATTCCCTGCCCCTGATTTCTTTCTTTAAAACTTTATCACTAAATATAATTTCCATAAACATTTTGAAGAAGTCAAAATTCATGGCCAAATTTGTCATATTTTCTGCTAGAAATTCCAGATGCTTTGGGTAGGATGTGCTACTAGAAGTAGCAATGCCTGTTCTGGGCTTGGCATGTGCTTTCTAGGATGTGATATTGGAGAACAAGTAGAAGTCATCTTGAGGTCTGCAGAATTACTGTTGTGAGCAAAGAAATTAAATCTGTGGATTTTTTTTTTTTTTGGCAGCTTTTAATCCTCTGCATTGTTTATTTGGTGCTTCTCAAGCTTTTGCTTTGAAAATACAGAGGTTGCATATTTTGCCTGAATTTTTTACAGAATTCTGCTTAAATAGGGTTTTATGGATGTTTGCTTTTCATTGCCTTAGGTTTACCTTGTGTTGATTTTCAAAGCACAGAAGAACAAATAAAGCTGATGAAAGAGTTAAGGCATTTTTTTGAACTGTAAATAATATTTTTTAAAGTACCATATAAAGTGAGTGAATCTGGCTGCCACATATTTTTCAATGGGTATGAGATACTTTTAGGTTCAGTGTCATTTAAGCAGTTTCCTTAAATGGGGATGTGGTTTGGAATGGTTGTTTATAAATATGCAGATGTACTTAAGCCAAATAACTGTCAAGCATTTGCATGTTAATGAAGTGTTACAGCACTAAGCAGTGGATAGTTGCCGGAACTGTGGAGATAGGATTTATCCTGAGGATCTCAAGAAAACTGCCATGCAATGTAAACAGAAGGTATGGCTCCTATTGACTGGCAAGGATGTTGTTCACTCTTGACAGTTATTTTCTTGTGTTCTATCAGATGCACAGTAAAACTAAGTTCCTGCTGTCTCTAACCCTTTTGTTTTTTCATCAAAATAAATCAATTTTGAGGACAGAAATGAATACCCTTCTTTCTCAGACAGACAGCAGAACTCATAAGGGAATAATTACAAGTCTAATTCAGCTCTTTTAATGACATCAGCCAAACGATTCTTGGATTCAAAGTCCCGGATGACTTCCTAAGCTTTTTAACTCTAAGCTTCTAGACTGAAATAGTATGACTTTTAAATTTTGTTTTCATTGGGAGATCAAAGAAATTACTGCAGTATTAATTAACTGTGTGTATTTCTGTTTGCATAGCCTGCTGAAAGAAATTTGGGTATTTAATAGCATCCATTTGCTGGGTGAGATAAGGAAGGGAAAGAGGGCTGGTGTGTTGGGCCATAGGAGGAATTGTGTGCAGGGCTGACAAAAGCTTCTAGAAGTTGGTCATCCGTGTCTGTATTGTCTAGAAGATTTTTTCTGTCAGATCTGATCTCATAATCCTGCCATGAGCTTTCCTAATGGGCTAGATTCCGGATGGATTATTTGGTGTCACTCTGTTTTATCTTGTGCAGATTTTGAGCATGTGAGTTTGGTGAGGTTTTTTTTAATTTATTTTGTACAAAAGTTACAAATACAGGTTGGGAATGTGGAGGAAATGGCATGTTTCTAGATGGTTTTCTTTTTTTTTGGTAATGTAATAGCATCCATGGCTTCCCTTTGTGCAACCATACAACGGAGGAGTGCTGGTGCTGTGTGTTTGTACGATGACAGTCTGCACTCCTGTCATCAGGGCAGGTCACTCATCCCTTCTACCTGTTCTTCACTATCAAGCAGACAATATGTAAAGGGTAAATACAGTGGATATCCAGGACCAATTTTGTTCTTGCCTTAATCCTTTTATTGTATTGAGGCTGGAAGTTTTGAATGGTCTGCTCTTTTGTTTGTCCAACAGAACATTGATTTCATCCTTGAAAAGTCCCAGTTAATAAGGACTACAAGTGAGAGATGTGTTTTAAAAGTGTATCTGGGAAATGCAGGGAAGGAAAATGGGTGTTGAATGTAACAAGTGGATATTGTGCTCCAAGTGGAATGTATCTATCTTTCACTTCAGACAACTGCATGGGAGGAAAAACTGCAGGAGTATGTAGCACAGAAGACTTCAATGCACAGGTCTGATGTTGTTCCTCCAGGCTGAGATTAGAGCAGATGGATTCATTGCAACAAAACGTGTGTGGTTGCAGAACATATAGATCTATTACTTTTAGCAAGCGTGGGTTCTCATAGCAACACAGATGCATCAGCATGAGTTTTGGTAGTGTTGGTAACGGAGGTGTGAAGGCTTTCCTGGAATCTTGGGCTGTAAGGAAGGCTGCTATGCCAGATCTCTGCCGTCTGCATCACTGGAGTCCAGCTAGTCTTAACACACTATTATTTGCTTCGTTATTGAATTGCTAATCCAGACAGGTGTGTGAATGTTACAAAGTATTTCTACACCTTAAGGTACTGTTTCATGAGCTTGTTTGCAACACAGGTGCTTTTGAAGGGGTGCCCTGATAGAAGGGGAACCAAGTGGATGCTGAATTCTCATTATGAGAAGTGCAATGACAAAGTATGGGCTTGGTACCCTGCTGCTGCCTTGGATACTCAAGGCAAAGGAAAATGATGTGGTAAATCAGAGGTTCCCTAATCCAGTTTCTGGCTCAAGGTGGAAGCAGTTGTGGGATCAGGACTGTTTTAACCAGATGGGTCTTAAAAACCTGCAAGGATGGAGATGGTGCCATATATCTGGGCCCATGTTACACTGCTTATCTGCCCTCCTGGGGAAACAGTTTTTCCACATAGCTGGTCTCAAAACCTCTTCTGTTCCTTACCAACAGCCACAGAGCTGTGCCTGCTTGTCGAAGGCAGTGTGCTTGTGCACTGGCCCTGGCTCAGGAGCTGGGCTTCAGGGGCAGCAGGCTGTGCTAGCTGCCGCAGCCTCTCTGATCCTCTTTCTGCAGGAACAAGTGTTAGATCAGCAAACGGGATGTATGTGAGAATAATAACACGCAAATATTGATTCGCTGGATACCCGAACTGCTTCTGTGGTTGCAAGCTGGCTGCCTTCAGCTGCCTGCCTTAGTTACACCCAAGGCATAGCTCCCCTGCTCTGCTGCCTTATGCTTACTGTTTGCAGAGGACTAAGGAGCACTTTAACGCACGCCACGTGTTAGAGAGAGCACCCCTGGAGTGCTACTGGGGGAGATGCTGGTCAACTGGAGCTTAGTCCAACCTTAGCCCACTGCCAGTGCCATGCACTTGTTAATGCTTTGAACCTCAGGACAAGGGCAGCTGTTGTCTGGCATCTCCTGGAGGGGTGAGGAGGAGTAGAAAGTAGAAGGCTGCTACACAACTGGGAAGGGGGTTACTTTGTATTTTCCCTGCCCCTCTCCCTTTCTTTCTCCCTCTCTTCCAAAAAAAAAAAAAAATTAAAAAAAATAAAAAAATAATTATTGCTGCACAAAAGGTTGAATTTGTCCTGTCTCTGGGCAAAGAGAGGCACTGTGACAACAAATCTCCAGAGATCCCTTCCAACCCTTACCACACACTATGATTCTACGAAAATGGTGTGCTGTGTAATTTTTGATGTCAGACTGAAAATCTGCTGACCAGGGATAATTTTCTAGCATAAATCCAGGCTTACAATTAGAGTGGCAATTATGCTTAAAAATCCTGACTTTGCTGTTCTACAAATGTGGATTTAACTCTTATTACTATCTAGATAACACCAGACTTGCTGGTTTTGATCTTGCTATATAAGATGGTAAGCAACAACCAGGTTTTTCATTCACCCTTTAGATGCACTTTTTTTTTTTAAGCCTAGGCAGTGGTTTGGTTTGTATATCCCCAGATACTTTTGCATTTCTGATTTAATTATATTGTGAATAGAAAGGAATTTGATTTTTCATGGGAAGGAGTTAAAACAGCATTTGCACCTGAGAAAGGGAACTTAATGTTATGCCTGTTTAACAGCAATAGGGTGAAAAATCCAGACGTTGATGTCTTATGTTGGCCTCACTGTCCCCTTAGGAAGCCTTTCCAGGGCTCTGTGAGTTCCCAAGAGCTACGTTTGTTGGTGTAATCATTCCTGCTGCCCTTCCTTCCTGCTCTTTTCTAGTTTGTATCTTATTAGTTACTCTCTTGATCCTAAGGCTGTTAAATAGAGCTCATCAAACTATGAGTATATGTCAGAGCAGCTTTTGGCTTCTCAATTTGGCCAGCATCAAAATTACCCCCATTGTCCAAACCTGCAGTTGGCTATTGCTGTGGTGTGGGAAAGCCTTGCATGATGGTGCATCCTTTTCTTGTGAGCCCAGCACAGGAACAGAGAGTGTCACAGAGATCTTTGGGCTGTTTCCACAAGCTGGAAGAGTTTCTTCTGCAGTCTGAATTCCCTCTATGGCTTGGTAGATTCTTGTGTTGCCTTCCAGCTTCTGCTACACTGTTTTATTGCAGTGTGCTACTGAAATCACTCTTGCTGGTAGAACTTGTTGCCCGTGGTTTATCTTTTAAGGTTTCTAGGTGCTACCAGAACAGCTGTCTCTTGCTTGCTGTACTGAAAATCTCTGTGCAAACATCAGAGATCTGGGCTCTTGGAGGAGTTTTGCAGATTAAAAAAAAAAAAAAGTCTCTGGTATAAAGTTCTCTAGAAGTTTAGGTTCTGACTGACTTCTACATTTACCAACTCAAATCCTGTTCAAAGCAGCAGGAATGTTGTGTCACATCTGGAATATTGTGTTCAGTTCTGGGCCCCTCAGCTCAAGAAGGACAGGGAACTGCTTGAAAGAGCCCCATGCAGAGCCACAAATATGATTAAGGGAGTGGAGCATCTCCCTGATGAGGAAAGGCTGAGGGAGCTGCGTCTACCTCATCTTGGAGAAGAGGACCCCAAGGGGAGACCTTATTAATATTTATGAATATGTAAAGGAGTGTCAGGAGGCTGGAGCCAGGCTCTACTCAGTGATGTCCAATGATAGGACAAGGGACAACAGGTGCAAACTGGAGCATAGGAGATTCCAAAGACATTTAAGGAAAAACTTTTTCATGGTGAGGGTGACAGAGCCTGGACCAGGCTGCCCAGAGGGATTGTGGAGTCTCCTTCTCTGGAGACATTTAAACCCCACCTGGATGTGTTCCTGTGTGACCTGATCTAGGTGATCCTGCTCTGGCAAGGGGACTAGATGATTTTTCAAGGTCCCTTCCAACCCTTAACACACTGTGATTCAGCAGTAATGGCCTGAATGTAATTTCTGTAGTCGGAGCGTACTGCCATTGTAAGCAAAGAAGGCTTTAGTTTTAATTTAAGTAGTCTGAAGAAGAAAAAAGCTTGCCTTGACTCTTAGTTCTTGTTGTCGATTACAATCATGTCCACTTCCCAAACAGTGATGGCTTCAGTTGTCTGCTTTACTTAAAAACCTGCTGTGTGTTAAAACTAAAGGAACCCTTTTTCTCATCGGCATGCTGATACTTCCTGGCAATTGTGAGCCGGACATAAACTCATTAAAGGCCCTGAATTAGTTCTTAACCAATGTTTATACAATAGCTGAACACAAATTGTGTTTACACAATAACAAAATGCAAAGCTGTGCTATTTTTATTTCAACAAATTTGTATATGTTGTGGAAACCACAGGGTTTGTGGGAAGAGGAGGAGGATGCTTTGGAAAAGAATCCAGCATTAACTGGCCTTTGGGTTTTGAGTTGGTACAGAAACCTCAGGGTTAGATTGGCTTTGTTTGTTGCTCCAGGAGACATGGGCTGCTGAATGTTTTGGAAGGAATGCTTTTCTGAGTTGCACACTTGCATGGGGGTGGCCTCCTCCACCGTAAGCACCTTACTCTTGCTAGACATCCCTCCAGGCTCAGCATGCTGGTGCTAGGCAAAGCAAGCCAGCAGATCTGCAGAGCAGGAGCTTGCCGTGCTGCACCTGAGTAGCAAGGCCAGCAAACAAGCTCAAAATCAGGTGTAATTTGCAAAAAGTTTACCAAGCTAGCACTAGGCTCCTCAGGGAACAAGTTGCCTTTTTCTTTCCAACTGAAACAATGAGTTACACCAAGTGCTACTGTTCTGGATCGATCAAATGTGTTGATGACCTGACACCCTTTGCAGACTCCAGAGATATTTAGTACTTAGGGCATGTCTCCATACTGCTTTACTTATCCTGAGCCTCCTGGAAACTGTGTGTCTGTGACTCACAGGGCATTGAGCCCAGGCTAATCAGCTATGTTGACAGGCAGGGTATATTTTATCGGGCTTAATGCCACCTTAATGTGGTCGTGCAGTTTCCAGAATACGTTGTGTGGATATGCCCGTAGTCAGAGGAGCTTACAGTGACTCTGAATTTGTTCAGACTGTGTGACCTTTAAAGAGACCATGAAGCAATATCTGTTCCTTTTTCCTCTGTGCCCCAAAGGCCAGTTCAGGACAAGGAGAAAAGTAGATATAGAAGTAGATATTCAGGACACAAGAAAAATAGAGCCAAGGTAAGCACCAGGAAGAGGAGGGGAAGAAACAGAACTAGCAATGGAAATCTGTCAGATACAGAGAAGGCCTTTTTTAACATACTCTATTTCTTACAGCACTTAACGTACATTTAGGTACAACCGTAAAAAGAACCTTTCTGACCCTGAGAGATGTTAGGTTTGCATTTGCAGTATGATCCTGCTGGGAAGATTATATTCTGCAAGCTGGAATAGTTTTGTAGGAACTGTGCTTTTTAACAAAGGTGTTCCTTAACCATTCTGCCTGTTCTCACCTAGGCTCATGTGTTTAAAAACAACAAAACAAAAGGTTAAAAAAGAGAACAAGAAAAAGGCAGGGTGAGAGCATGCTGCAGGTGTGCTACAGGGTTGCCTGGATGGCTACCCCCTCCCTATTTGGCTGTCGAATTCCTGCAAGCATATTGAACACATGCTCTGGTGCTGTTTGAAGGCCCCATGAGAGGCAGGAGCTGATTGAAAGCTCTCAGTTATGCTGAAGTGGGGGGCCAAAGTGCTGGAATCGAACAGCTGCTATAAACCTGCTGAACTTTGTTGTGTATAAATTATTTTGCATGCCATCTGGAACAAGAGTGGTGCCACGGTTTACAAAAACTGTAGCTGAGGTTCATGTTGAGCAGTAAGTGTGAAATATTATTAAGTGATTATCAGATTTTAAAGGCTTCCTTGAGTGGCTTAAAGACAGATTCTTAGGTTAGAGAGGTTTTAACTGAAATGTGTTGCCCACTTTTCCTTCCTTGCAGGGGTTTTGTCTAAGTTACGCTGGAGTCTTCCATTAAGTCCTTAACAATATCAAGCCCATGATTGAGCCTGGGACAAAATATCCATTAGACATGAGGTTCATTTACTTTGTGAGCAGGAGGTCATATTGTTCTCTCTGACAAAGTACTCCTCAGAAAACCTTCCCCTTCTGCACAGGTGATGTCAGATGTGACTGACCAGCAGGTTATTTATGTTTCAGATGAAATAAAGCCACAACACATAAGACCACTTCCCAAATGTTGCTGAGGCAAATCAGTGACTCCTGTTGGATAAGGGTGCAGGGACCATGCAACATGGCCAGGATGTAACCTTCTTGCTTGGCCTGCTTTGTCTTTTATGGGCTTTTCCCTAGTAGCAGAATGGTCTCCCTAGGTACCACTGCAGCAGAACGAGTATGAGCTAGATGAGGAGACTAGGCCAGTTTTGGGAAACCTCAAGAAGTGACTTTCCCCACAAACCCATAATTTTGCTGTCTCCATCAATGGCCTCACCTGGATTCATGAGACTGAGAATCTTTGAACTTGCAAATTTTCTGCTATGAATTTGAGAGATTTTTGCCTCTCAAATTTCTATTTAAAAGGCATAGGGTGCATGTGCTGTGATGGTGACTTGTACCTTCACTCTGAGCAAGCAGGGATGTAACTGTTAGGGCTCAACATGTGGATGCTCAACGTATGCTGGCTGGGCATTTAATGGGAAATGTCCTGGGAGAGAGACTGCAACCCCCAAATCCTTATTTCTGTGTCTTGTGCATGGACCTGCTGATGTGCTGACATACAACATTGTAATTGGGTGCACTGCAGCATAAGCTCCTACTGAAAACTTGGTAGTAAAGGCAAGGAGGAATTGAAAGGCTCATAGATATTTGTCAGGTCTAAAGCATGGATTGACAAATGGAGCAGATATTAATAGCAAAAAAACCCCAACCCACATATAATCCAATAAACTGTTGTGTAGTTGTAGGAGTATCTTCTGTTGAACTGAGTGGAGATCTTATGGGCTTGTTAATGTGAAGCAGGTGACTGTTACTGGAAAGCAGCAATAAAGGAGGCTTTCTGGTCAAGTATTTGATAATGCTGAACAGGCAGTTCTCCAGTGTGCCTCTGTACCTCGTTTCTTGGCATTATGTACAAGGAATTAAATATAACTTGCCTTGCTTTGTGCTGGCCGCTTAAAATGTGGTCTCAAAATATGACACAGTTGCTTGGATTAATGGCATTTCTACTTTGAGTGTGTGACAACTTCAACATTTCTTATTACATCTTCAATGTATTAACAGCCCATGAAAGGGTTGCCTAAGTATTATAGCTGCTTTTCAGACCTGAGTTTGTACTTTCCTCTGAAAACTGGAATTCATGTGGAGAGTTTTCTGTTTTGCACGAGAACATTCTGTTCTGCTGAGATTGAGAACCTTAAACCCAGAACCATTAAAACCAATGAAACCTGGGTTTCCTGGAACAGGTGCTGATTGATTCATGAGTTCTGACTGCCATTTTTCCCCTCCCTTGGGGACCTGCAAACAGGTGGGGGTGTGTGTGTGTCTGCATTCTAGTCTCCTTGGCTATCTCTTGTTTCCCCCATATGGGTGTAATTTTCAAGTGTCCAATGTTGTGGAGCTCATTCTGCAGCCTTCTGCTCCATCAGGACAGTAAATAGGTCTTCCTTGCGTATACCCATCTGCATATTTTCACAAAAGCTGTAGCTCTGAGACTTAGTTCTGTCAAATATGTCTGAATTTAGTGAACAGGTTCAAAAATTTCTGGTAACATGGGTGGACAGATCTGTGTGCACAGGTAATGAACCCATAGGCTTTGCATTTGTAGGAACTTCATGTCTTTTTTTTTTCTCTATACACTGATGAAACACCACCAAGTATAAAAATTAAATTCAACTTTAAGAAATGATTGAATTATCTTTTTTTTTTTTTTTTTGAGGTATGTTATTTGTTTATTTTGCTTCTCTCTAATCCATCCTCATAAGTGGTAAAAGAGAAATGCTGACACTCACCTCTGCCATCACAAGTGGGTGCTACTCTAAAAATACCTAATGATTTTAGTGAATTTTATGGCTCAAAGTTGGATGCTGAAGCTGATTTGAAAGCATTCACCAGTGAAAAAAAGGATAGGCCTTTATTGATAGCTAGTCAAAAGTGAAGACTTAGCTGTAATTATTTACAAATCAATTAATGAACCTTTCCTCTAACACCCTATCAGTCAAAGACTGGCTAAGAGCAGAGGAGAGCATTGATGAGAATACACCATGAAACAAAATCAATTGTCTTTTGTCATTCTGACAGAAGGGAGCTGTACACGTGGATTAACCCAGAATGCAACAGGAAAATGTCCACAGGCTGGAAGATAACCCAATTTTGTAAAATCAAGGTTGCCATAAGAATCTTTCATAATTGATGGTGAGATTAGACCTTATCTAGTATGATCCCTATGGTGAGAATCAAAACGGTTTCTGGTGCAGTGTTGCAACTCTTCACAACTAGTTAAGTTTCCTCAGCCCCAGAATCTGTCTGTAATGTCACTTAATTTAAAGAAACTACATAAGTAGCATGTACATTGAGGTCATACTTGTGTGACTGAGGTCATGTGTTTATGATTGTAGCTGGCAGTTGCAGTGGCACTTCTTGGAAAATACTGGTGTAAATGTGTTTCTGAAGGCATAGGAAAGCTGTCAGCAGTTTTTTCTCATATCTGAAAGAAGTCTTTTTAATGGATATGTTCTTAGGTACAAAATCTTTAGTTCAGATTTGTTTGTCTGAATGGGAAGTTGATAATCAAATCATAATCTTGGCTATAGGGTGACTCTGCAAAAAGACAATAGGGGAAAAAAAAAAAATTTCTCAAAATGGCCTTTGGAAAAAGTCTGAAATGTCTCTGTAATTATCAGTAGAGCCCTAAGATACTATTGGTGTAATACATTTAGATGACAATATTTAATGCTACCAGTTTTAGAAAATATTATTTCTTTGTGTGATTGCACATTAATTTATCAAGACATTTTCAGAACAGTTTTCAGGTTTTTTCTCTTTGCACTGGAATGGGTAAGAGCAGTGCTCTGACTTCTGCTTCCAGCTGGGCAGCACATATTTCACAGCCTTACAATTAGCATAACTTCATTCCTCCTCAGCACGCACTCGCTTCAGGTCCCCAGACTGGGCCTTCCCCAAGCTTCTTGTGGGAAGTCCTGGTGAAAGAGACCACTGTGCACACACTCCCCCTTCTCTCTGTCTCCCCAGCACCTTTCACTGATTCTAGTTCTAATGTACTTTTCTTCATTTCTGCAGGTTATTTTGTGAATCATCCAAGGAGTGCAGCGGTTGCTCTGCTTCTCTATTCAATTCATTTTTCAGCCTAAGATAATTTGAAAGATTGCATCTCCTCTGAGATTTAGTGCAATAACTCTTCCTCACCAGATACTACAAGTAGAGACACCGGTGAGTAAAAGAGCACGAATACCTGAGAATTATTTAAGTAAGCAACAGGCCAAACCTAAAAGCAAAACCAAACCAAACAATATATTGATCAAAATGAGGATTATGGGTATGTTTTGTGACCGAGATCAAAGATCAGCACAACAACCTTTCAGCAGGCATGGTGCAGTCATGCAAAAGACCTGGTTTCTGTTCCCAGCCTTGGTCTGAACAAACTTGTGTGGTTTGCTTAACCTCCGTGGGGAGAAAGCTTTGCATTGCTCATTGATTTCAAGGGTCACCCTACAGATGGAAGTATGTGCCCTTCTGTCAGATGCTTGGGTCCTGAAATGGGACAGTTCTTGAGAGAACAAGTTTCTGGGGACTTTCAAATGGGTAGAAGTATGCAATGAATGTTAGGAAGAAAGATGCAGAGTTCTAGCTTTTAAAACATTTACCTTCTCACTGGTTCACAGTGTTAAAAAGTGTATATAGTAAGTCTGAGACATCCATGTTGAACAGAAGGGATTCCCAAAGAAGTCTTCTGTTCTTCAGGGGGCTCTTTCCCTATAGAGAGGCTTATCTTTTCGAGCTACTAAAAAGAAAGGAATTTTCAGTGCAAAATTGATATTAATATATTAAAAGAACAAAAGTTAGGGAGCTATGGTTGCCCTGGTAACTATAACCCTGATATTAATTTGTGTGTCAGTTGGTTTTAGCTGCTGACCTCTTAATGTTTCCCCCTACTTATTTGCTGTAATTCTTAAATTCTATTCTCTTTGTATCTACTTTATTTCATATTTATTAATCTTTGGTACTTTTGTTCCCACCCTCACCACGTTGTTCAAAGATGGCCTTTTTATCATCTTTTCCCCACACGCTCCTGTCCCCTCTGGTGGGGGAGAGTGAAAGGGGCAGAGGACAAATTGCAGAACTGAAGTCATAGAATGCTTTGGGTGGGAAGGAACCTTTCAAGGTCATCTAGTCCAACCCCCCTGCAGGGAGCAGGGACATCTGCAACTAGGTCAGGCTACTCAGAGCCCCATCCAACCTCACATGGAATGGTTCTAGGGATGGGGCATCAATCGCCTCTCTGGCCAGGGTGTCACCAGGGTCAACACCGTGGTATCTTCCCCAGAATAAATTCTTTGTAAGAAAATCATTCTCTTGTCTGCAAGAGACAGAACTCTTTATTTAAACTTATTGTACTTCTCATATAACGATATATGATGATGTGACAATGATGGAGACAAGTAGCAACACGAGAAAAGGAAAATAACTGTTGTTTTCGGCACATTTGACACAAACTATTTTTTTTTTTAATATCAGAAGAACTTTCTGTGTATTTTCTGACGTGTCATAACTTTGGCATTGGTTCAGGAGCACGTTGACATTAGTTGGGATGCTTTCTGCTCTTTCTCCTTTGCATTTGGCTCATGGTCATGGACTGACATACCATTTTTAAAGCTTTTTTCAAGGTGTTTTCTAAGCAAGAACCAATTTTCTTCTGGGAAAATTTGACCTTGGGTGAAAACAAGGTGAGAAAAAGGAGATGAAAGTATAAAGGTAGCTTCAAATAACTGCCTGCCACCATCTTGAACTATTTTTTTCACCTGCCTTTGAGAGAGGAACATTTGGAAACGGCACAGCAGCAGTAATCGGCAGTGACTAGCTCGTATAGTAGAATTTTCCTTGGAGGTATACATGTTGTAGGTGATTTACTTCTTGCAGCTTAAAAAGATTTTATTCTTAAGATATTGAATCCTCTTTTGCCTGTTGCTCCATTGGAAAGACTGGGGAAAAAACTCCTTATATCTCTGAAAAATAGTTCTTTAAGTTGTATTTTTAACTCTTTCTACTTAGATGCTCTTCCACTGTTTTCTGGTGATTTCTAAAACACACAAGACTTTGAAAGGGTGTTCTTACTGGCTGCTTTGGGTATTAGATCTAGCTGTTATTTCTGAAGTCCAAACTTAAGATCCCGTCAGTAAAGAAAGGCTGGTGTCACAAGATTTAACCGAGGTTGAAATAACCTCAAAATAAACATTATAAATACTTAAGAATGAATCCTACTAAAAGCAGTTTCAAAGTACTAAAAGGCAGTCTCCATACTCTTTATGTGTGGAGCAGAGTGCTATTTTTAGCTAAGTGAAACAGCCTTCCTTTTTCTGAAGCAGATGTTATTTAATGGTGTGGTTGGTTGGTTGTGTTTTTTGATTTAGAGTTGTTTTGCAATCAAGGTCTTCTATGTACACCACCCTCCTACAGAATCGTAGAACCATAGACCAGTCCAGGTTGGAAAGGACTTTAAAAGAGCATCTAGTCCAACCTTTTGTGGGAAAGGGAGCCTAGATGAGATTCTCTAGCGCTCTGCCTACTCATGTCCTGAAGACCTCCAGCAATGGGGACTTTACCATGTCCCTGGGGAGGCTGTGCCAGTGAATGATTGTTCTTAACTGGAAAAAATTTTAGATCTAGGAGCAGTATATTGAGAGCTAATGTTGAACTTGTGTTTTGAGAAGAGGGGATTACATGAGCTTTGTGTGTATAAGAGAGAGATGGAGGAATTTCAGTGGAAGCTGACAGATGCATTTGAGCAAAGTTTTAAGGGATTTGGGTTTTTTTGTGTTGTGGTTTTTTTTATTTGTTTGTTTGGGTTTTTGTTTTGGTTTTTTGGGTTTGTTTTTGTTTGTTTGTTTTTTTTTCTTTTGGTGGAAAAAAAAATATCTGAAGATCAATTCCAAATCTAGCTGTGTTGCTTCAGTAACAGCTGGATTGAGATAATTTTGCATTGGCTTCAGTCTTTGTGAAATTAATCCTTAAATTTTCAACCCAAAGCATTACATAGTTAGTTGCACATCAAAAGTATGTGTTTATGGAGCACATTTAGATCTACCTCAGATCTGTATCCTTCTGATGCATCAAGCTAAGCAGTCTATTAATATCACAGCACATCACGAGAACGTGAAACCCAGTTGACCAGATGGTTCTCTGTGGCTCCCAGAAGTACATTTGGCATCTGCAAAAGCACAATGCTTTGGGTTTTTTTAACTCATTATTTTCCCAGACATTTCCCCCAATCTACTAAGAGACTATAGAACTTCCAAACATACTCTAAAAAGCTTCTCTGCCAACAACCATCTTGCTCCATATTTCAACACCTAATTAAAATATTTTATTATCCAAATTTGCAGATGAAGTTGATGTTTTTACATTTTTGTGTATTTCTGATGCAGGGAAGATACTGGGAATCTAGGCACAGTTACTGAGCAGTTCAGTTTGCTGTTGATGCAGCAGGCCACTCTCTGACAGATTTCTAAATCTGCATTTTTAGATGTGTACTTGCTCAACCTCCTTGATTTGTCAAAAACACGAAGCATTTTTATAAATAATGTTATTTCACACGGAACCACCCTGGAGATCCAGCACCTTGCTTTCACAGCCCAAGGAAGAAAAATAGCTGGCAGCAGATCAGGATATTGAAATATTAACTTTCATCTTAAATTGCATACAAGTACAAACTGGTATTAGGTGACGTAACACCTTCCCTTTTCTAGTAAATGAATAAGGAGGAAGAATGTTAACTACTATACAGCTAAAAAAAAGTGACACACACATGATTAATAACAACTAGTTTTTTATGAAACCTCTTTGAAGTTGTATTATGTTTAACATCTCAGTATTCACCTAGAAGCATAGTCTAGGCTAAAGATGGCTTCTAACCAAAGGAAACCAACTTTTTTTCTCCAACAAAATTCCCTAATTGTGTGTGTATTCTATATAAAGTTGCTATTAGTGATAGAAAAATTGTTTTGCTTTATCTGAAACCCATCTGGACAATGTTAGCTCTAAATCTTAACTCTATCTTGACTACTCTGCCCTGCTCAGTAAGAAAGAATTTGTGGGAGATGGAAACAGAGCACAAGTTTCTGAAAAGAAAAAGAATAAAAATACCTCGGGGAGGGGAAAAAAAAATAAAAGGAAAGTAGGAAGTGAAGACAAAGTAGAAAGTAAACAGGGGTTATGGAAAAGCTGCATGAAGGAATAAAGGAAAGGGCAACGATGAAATTTAAAGGTTCTGATAAAGTAACCTGTAGGCTGCACTACCTCTGACATTTCTGGTAAGAAGTATGTTTCTGTTTCTTCTGTAGGCTAATAGGCAGTCTTATGAATTCTGATTTTCAAGAAGTTGAATCAAGTGAAGAAATGTAGAATAGCTATTAATCTTTGAGTTCAGGGAAGCGTTACAAGCTGAAAACAAAGTTTAAGGATTACAGATCCTCAAGCTTGCTGAGGTGTCACTTCACAGAGTTTGTATAATAATCCTACTTGTCAATATTACAGGTTTATTTATTGTTGGTTTAAACTTTAGAGAGCAACCTTATCAAGTGAGGATGGTGTGGTTTTTTTTCCTGTCGCTCGTTGTAGCCTTGCATTGAGGGTAAGGATGCTGGCAGTCCTCTTGTTATTGCAGTGGTGGGATTTGTTATGTAGGATTATTCTGTGCTGTTGCACTGTCAACATATAAGCGAATGTGACAAAGTTTTTCTACAGCTATGCAATATGTTTTCACCCCACAGAACAAATAGGAACAGGTGGAAGGATACGAATGTTAAAATAACAGAAGGTAAGGAGCCAGCCCAGCTCTGGAACCCATAACCACGGCTGTGGGCGCCCAAACAAATTACTGTGGGATGAGTTCATTGTAAATTCATAATGTTGGTTACAGCCTCAGCACATGCTTTTGACCTATGGTTAATGGGAAGTAGTGTGAGGTAGTTCTCGTGCACCAGAAGTGCCTATCTGGGCGATTTCAGAGTGTAGCTGCTGGCCTGGGAATGCACCCGCTCCTCTGACTTGTGCACGTGCTCTTCTTGTGGCAGATAACACAGTGAATCTGCCAACTTCATACGCTGTATGAATTAAATGAGCAGATAGGTTTTAAATTATGTTTAACCCAACAAAGATATAGTTCTGTCACGACTGCACTGTTTTGTTTTATCTTTTAGAATTGGGAATCAACATTAAATTTCGAATGCAAAATAGAAAATAAGGTTGGTTGGTGTGTACTGGGCTGTCAAAAACTGGTTCAGCTGGCTTTGGTCCAGCTCTTATTTTGTGCCCAGAAGTAAATTTGTAGACATAAATTAAAGCGTGCAAATACCTGCTTGATCTGAGGCCTCAGCAGGCAGTTAGATATCTTCTCTGGAAAAACTTTATCTGTAATTATTTCCCTGAGGAGAGGAATAAAACAAGAAGAGAGGGGTTTAGAAAGTAAGCAGTATAATGTTTTATATTACACTACGACACTGCGCCAATGCAAGCAGTTTTATGATCGATCCCTGCATTCAGCAAACTGATTCACATTGGTAGCTGGACCTGCATGATTAGAATCTCTCTTTTTTCATCCCTGGACATGTAGACAATGTTGCCTCATGACTTTCAGGGTTTTCTGTTCTCTCTGACAGTTTACCTGGGGATTCCTAGAGAAGAGTAAAGATGTAACTGGTGGTCCGATCTAGTTACCTAAAGTAACTAACTCTGCCCTAGTGAGACCACATCTGGAATATTGTGTCCAGTTCTGGGCTCCCCAGTTCAAGAGGGACAAGGAAATACTAGAGAGAGTCCAACAGAGGCTACGAAGATGCTGAAGGGACTGGAACATCTCTCTGCTGAGGAAAGGCTGAGAGCCCTGGGGCTGTTTAGCCT